>CM077173.1:24058313-24258313 GCA_039654105.1 Coreius guichenoti | reverse complement strand
CGCAAGCCTACTCTGCTCTGATTGGCCCAGTCCGTTGTGATTGGTCTACCGCATACAGCGCATTTTTTGGAAACTAGACGTCATTACCATAACTGTATTTCAGCTCCTTCTGGCGGTTTCCTAAAGCTCAGTGATTGTACACACTGTAAAGACAGTAACGATGACGTCGATTTTACCATATCAATCCGAGCGCGAGTCTGATGATGAAACACTGGAAGGACTAGTTATTCAACCCGAACCTACATCGCAAGGACGACTTGAGCAGGACGTTTCTCAGTAATACATTACTCATTTTGAGGTACATTATGAGATGTTGCAACTGTAATTCCTCACCATCAGCATTAATAAGTTTATGTCCATCAACAAACTGATGTGTATATTTCTAATTTATTGCGGTGCACATGAGAGAACTGTATCAATAGCCTGAATGACTGATGTAACAAATGTTGGTCAAACAAATCTTGCGTCATCCTTTATCTTTACTCAAAGCAGTAAGAACGACAGACAATCTGCATTAACAGACACAGTTTTAGCTAATAGTGGCCCACAGCTGCTTAGCAGAAGTATTTCAGTAAGACAGTAATAACGTGAGTTAGCCGGTTATCTGGAAACTTACACAATATATAACACAAAACTACGTATTTGAACACCTGGTAGAAAATACATACATCAATAATTATTCAATACGTTGTGATTCTAAAGAGCAAGCCGATCCAAATAAACTGGGTACTGACCCATCTTTCAAGAGCAAGACTTTTGCGAATCCCGCATTGAACTTAAAGTCGTCAGTGAAATGATGTTTGAGGGCTGGTCAAGTTGTTTGCAGGCGGACGATATACAACATAGGTGGGCATTATGCAAATGTCTTTTCTAGTGACATAGAACCGTCACGCGGTGGAATTCGAATTACGACTCGTATAGGCGGTTCAGAGTCGATTCTTTCTTTTGGGAGACAATAACTTTATTTATCGCGAACTTTACAACTTTGCAAAATATTTACATTCTCAAACTATAACTATATATACTACTATATTACACACTGCATGAAAGGGAATATTGGAAAAACCATAATAGGGGCATTTTAACTGTAGACTCACTCCTACTGGATCATTGAAGTGAGTTGTTTACTCGAGAACAGCTGCAAATGGATCAGAACCGATTCAACGGGTTCATAGAAAAACAAAAACAAGTCAAAAGAATGATTTGTTCATGAATCAGACACAATCACGTCAGTTTAAAATAATATGGAAAGATATATTTTAAATGACGTAAAAAAATAAAGTATTTTGTACAAATACAGTTCAAAAAAGTTCCCTTTCAGTCAGTACACTACGAGTTACGTCAGTTACTGACAAAATGGGGGTTTCGCTTAGAAGCCAATCGCCTTTGAGCAAAAACGAGCCAATGGCATGAAGATGCCATGGGTCTGCGGAATTTGCATAACGCAACCCCGCCCCACCGCGTGGGTATAAAGGCCGTTGCGTGGCAATCTCGCATTATGTTTCTGCTTCAGAGCCGAGTGTTACTGCATGAGCGTTTTTTCTCTTCAAGACGAGTGTCTCTCCAGAGTGTTGGTGTTACGGCGTGTTCTAGTGAGTTCTGCATTCCTGTCTGATCTGTGCAGTGATCTAGCACAGCGTGTGTGTTCTCCCTAGGCGCTTCAGCATTTCTGCAGAGCAAAAACTCTTCTCTAAAAGAGCTGCACGCGGCACGTCTGTTTCAAGATGTCTCGCCCATGCTCCGTTCCTGGGTGCGGTCGGCTGGTTCCTCCGTTTGACGGGCATGATCGCTGTTTGGCGTGCTTGGGCCTCGTGCACGCCGAGCGCGCGTTCATGGAAGAGTCATGTTCCCACTGCGGGAACATGGTCATCGCAGTGTTGCGGTCAAGACTCCGTGTTCTCCGTGCTGGAGGGAGAGTCCCCTCTACCACACCCCAATCTATTCCCTCCACGAGTGGGAATACTTTGGCTGGTGGTCAGGGTGACTTGAGGGTGACGGTGTGGGCCAACCCGACGAATCCTCCTCGGGCCACACCCCCTTCTAGCACACTGCAACCTGTGGTGTTGCCAGATGAGGGCGCAGGTGTTTTTCTGTCCTGGGCCCTGCGTTTCATTTGGCGCACCGGCGGAGGATGCTATGTCGATCGCCGCATCACAAGGTGGGCTGGATTCCTCCGGAGATGACGATTCGGCTGTGTTGCCTCCTTCGGGAGTCCCAGCATTGCCCGAGGTTTACTTTTGGGCCGCACATCACCAGCTGCTAGTATCTCCTCCTCGCGTACCTTCATAGCCTGGTTGTCCTCCTGTTTGTCCTGCTGACTGCTGTGCTCGCGTGTGCTTTGCTTGCTTTTGAATCTTTATTTGATATCATTCCCTGTTGTTTAAACTGCTAAATATAATTTACCCATCACCATATATTGTCTAATATTGCCTACCACATTAAATCTGACACCGCTAGCTTTTAATCTAAATCACTATCACGCGTTAGCATTTCGCTAGCCTGTTAGCTTGCCATCTCTGCACTCGGGTCTCTTGTTTTCTGAGTTCATTAAACAACTGTGGTGAGTTGGATTAGTAAATAGACTCCATCAAACAACTGTGGTAAGTTGGATTAATCAACAAATACGGTAAGCCATGTCTTCTTCTCCTGTCATTGTCACTTGCACTGCATGTTTCATGTTTAGTGTATCTTTCTCCGTTGGCGAACAGGGCTTCACATGTGATAAATGTAAGGAGATAGTCAGGCTGACGGAAAAGATTTCAGAATTAGAGACACGCATCCAGACTTTATTTGAGAGTAGTGAGAATGTAACAGCTTTAGACACTGCTTTGGATGCGAACAGCTTAGTGAACTCTGTACATTGTTCGGTTCCGGCTGTAGAGCCCTTGCAGCAGGGCAACTGGGTGACGGTGAGACGGCATAGTCGCGGATCAAAAAACCACTCTTCCGTTCCGATTAGAACATCAAACAGGTTCTCCCCACTCAGTGATGCACCCACTGAGAATCCTGTTGAAAGTGCCCTAGTTATTGGCGATTCTATTACACGGAACGTGAAAATAGAGACACCAGCCACCATAGTCACATGTTTACCGGGAGCCAGAGTGCCTGACATCAAAGCAAATTTAAAAGTGCTGGCTAATGCTAACCATAAATTCTCTAAGATTATTATTCACGTCGGCACAAATGATGTTCGACTTCGCCAGTCGGAGATCACCAAAATTAACATTAAAGAGGTGTGTAAACTCGCAAGTACGATGGCAGATGACGTTTTTTGCTCTGGTCCCCTCCCCGTTAAAAGGAGTGATGAGATACTTAGCAGACTATCATCACTCAATGGCTGGTTGTCTAAGTGGTGTCCGCAAAATAACAGGGTTCATAGACAATTGGAAAAGCTTTTGGGGCAGACCTGGCCTGTTGAAAAAAGATGGTATTCATCCTTCCTGGGATGGTGCCGCTCTTCTCTCTCTAGTAATTTGGCACATAGTCTTAGAGCTAAACATTGACTAACTGGGGCCCAGGTCAGGAAGCAGACGGACTGGTTTACTCGACCACCTGCTAGCTGTCTCACGTCACAGAAGTCAGATAAATCCCAGCACATAGAGACTCTTTCACCTAGATATTATCACATAGAGACTGTGTCTGTTCCACGAATTAGTAAATACAAAAAACCATCAAAACCATTCAACGGTAAAAATTTAATTGATGTCCAACAAATAAACAACAGATATAATACAGATGATCAAATGATAAAGCTCGGGCTGCTGAATATTCGATCCCTTTCCTCAAAAGCGCTTATTGTTAATGATATGATTACAGATCATAACCTAGATGTGCTGTGTTTGACAGAAACCTGGCTAAAACCTGATGATTACATTACTTTAAATTACTTTAAAGTCCACCCCCCAAGATTATTGTTATAAACACGAGCCGCGTCTGAAAGGTAAAGGGGGAGGTGTTGCTGTAAGTTATAATAATATCTTCGGTATTACTCAGAAGTCTAGTTTCAAGTATAATTCCTTTGAAGTTTTGGTGCTTTATGTAACATTATGTAGTGAAATTGATAAATCCCGTTTGACATTTGTGCTGGCTACTGTATACAGGCCTCCAGGGCACCATACAGACTTTACCAGAGAATTTGCTGATTTTCTATCAGAGTTAGTACTGGCTGCAGATAAAGTCCTAATTGTTGGTGATTTTAAAATCCATGTAGACAATGAAAAAGACGCATTGGGATTGGCATTTAGAGACATTCTAAACTCTATTGGAGTAAGGCAACACGTGTCAGGACCCACTCATCGCCGTAATCATACGTTAGACCTAATACTGTCACATGGAATAAATGTTGATACCATTAAAATTCTGCAGCAGAGAGATGACATCTCAGATCATTACCTAGTATCATGTACACTTAATTTAGCAAAGGCTGCAAAGCCGTCCCCTCGCTTCAAATATGGCAGGACTATCACTGCTGCGACTAAAGATTTCTTTGTAAATAATCTTCCTAATCAGTTTCATCTCCTCAGCATCCCAGATAGCCTAGAGGAACTCGATGTTGCAACAGAAACTATTGACTCTCTCTTTTCCAGCACTTTAGACACAGTTGCTCCCCGGCGCTTAAAGAAGATTAAAGAAAATAGTCCAACGCCGTGGTACAACGAGCACACCCGGGCCCTTAAAACAGCAGCCAGAAAAATGGAGCGCAGCTGGAAGAAAACAAAACTAGAAGTTTTTCGCATTTCGTGGAAAGAGAGCATGATTGCATACAGAAAGGCCCTAAAAACTGCTAGATCTGCTTATTTCTCGACTCTCTTAGAAGAAAACAAACACAACCCTAGGTATTTATTCGATACAGTGGCTAAATTAACCAAAGATAAAGCTTCACCTTCTGATGTTTGTAAACAGCACAGCAGTAATGACTTTATGAACTTCTTTACTTGTAAGATTGATAATATTAGGAAAAAAATTATAACCATGCAGCCGTCTACTACAGTATCACATCAGACAGTGCATTGTAGTGTCACTGAGGAAAAATTACATTCATTCACTGCTATAGGAGAAGAAGAATTGGCTAAACTCGTTAAATCATCAAAATCAACAACATGTATGCTCGACCCCATACCGACTAAACTACTAAAAGAGATGCTTCCAGAGGTCATAGATCCTCTTCTTAATATCATTCATTCATCCTTGTCATTAGGATATGTACCGACTAGTAGTTGGCTATTATTAAACCACTTATTAAAAAAACGCAACTTGATCCTACAAAATTAGTCAATTACAGGCCAATCTCAAATCTACCCTTTCTGTCAAAAATACTAGAAAAGGCAGTGTCTTCACAATTATGCTCCTTTTTAGAAAGAAATGGTATCTGTGAGGATTTGCAGTCAGGATTTAGACCGTATCATAGTACTGAGACTGCTCTCATTAGAGTCACAAATGATTTACTCTTATCATCCGATCGTGGTTGTATCTCTCTGTTAGTGTTACTCGATCTTAGCGCTGCATTCGATACTATCGACCACAACATTCTTTTGAATAGACTCGAAAATTATGTTGGCATTAGTGGAATTTCATTGGCATGGTTTAAATCATACTTATCTGACCGTTATCAGTTTGTAGCAGTAAATGAAGAGATGTCACACCGATCACAAGTTCAGTATGGAGTACCGCAGGGCTCAGTGCTAGGACCGTTGCTTTTCACCCTGTACATGCTACCACTGGGAGATATTATTAGGAAGCATGGCGTTAATTTTCACTGTTATGCTGACGATACTCAGCTCTATATTTCTTCACGCCCTGACGAAACTTACCAATTCACAAGATTAACAGAATGCATAGCTGATATAAAAAATTGGATGACTAGTAATTTCCTGCAACTTAATTCAGAAAAAACTGAATTTTTAATCATTGGACAAAAAAACTCCACAAGTAGTAACCTAGAATACTGTCTAACACTCGATGGCTGCTCTGTCAAGTCCTCGTCGTCAGTTAGGAACCTGGGTGTGCTCTTTGATACCAATCTCTCATTTGAAATCCTCGTTTCTAGCATCTGTAAAACTGCATTCTACCATCTTAAAAATATATCTAAATTACGGCACATGCTTTCAATGCAAAATGCTGAACAGTTAGTTCATGCGTTCATGACCTCAAGGCTAGATTATTGTAATGCTCTACTGGGTGGTTGCCCTGCTCGCTTAATAAATAAACTGCAGCTTGTCCAAAACGCAGCAGCTAGAGTTCTTACTAGAACCAGGAAGTATGACCATATTAGCCCGGTTCTGGCAACACTGCATTGGCTCCCTATTAAACATCGTATACATTTTAAAATCTTGCTGATTACTTACAAAGCACTAAATGGTTTAGCTCCCCAGTACTTGAGCGAGCTCTTAACGCATTATACTCCATCACGTCTATTACGGTCTCAAAATTCTGGCCAGTTGATCCTTTTCCTATTTAGCACCTAAACTCTGGAACAGTCTTCCTAGCATTGTTCAGGAAGCAGACACACTCTGTCAGTTTAAATCTAGACTAAAAACACATCTCTTTACTATGGCATACACATAAAACATTTTTAATTTCTATTATTCAAATCAGTTAAATGATTGTTTTAGGCTGCATTAACTAGGTCAGCCGGAACCGGGAACACTTCCAATAACACCTGATGTACTCGTTACATCATAAGAAGAATGGCATCTACGCTAATGTTTGTCTCTCTGTTTATCCCGAGGTTTACTGCAGTCGGCCGGATCCAGGCCGTATCCAGACCAGATGGTGGACCTTAGCCAGGACATGACGACCATATCCCTGAAGTGTCTGCAGAGACCGTGTCAATTAAACTCCCCCTGTAAATACCACATCGACACGACATCCTCATTAAACCCGTCCTTGGCGTGACGACTCCAATCTTTCGAATAATCCTACGAATATCTATTGATCTAATATGACTTCTGACCTGTAATGTTGCCAGAATCATAATCATACATTATTTGTTCGTCGGCCAGAGGAGAACTGGCACCCCGACTGAGCCTGGTTTCTCCCAAGGTTTTTTTCTCCATTCTGGCCCTGAAGGAGTTTTGGTTCCTTGCCACCGTCGCCTTTGGCTTTTGGCTTGCTCAGTTGGGGACACTTAAATTTCAATTATATTACTGATCTGCCCGCATTGACACTACATGATAATTGAAATGAGCTGGATGACATCACCGTTTTCACCAGAGCGGCTGTACAGCCGAATCAAATTCCGTTGCATTATTTTCCTGTTACCACTGTGAAGCTGCTTTGAAACAATTGGCATTGTAAAAAGCGCTATATAAATAAAGGTGATTTGATTTGATTTGATCCAGAGCTCACAGCCATGCTTTCCCGGGCGGCCGAGGCTCTTGGGCTTGTGTGGAACCCTCCGCCATGTCCCGAGCGGTCTCGGCTAGATGATTGGTATCTGGGGGTGGCCCGTGCCGAAGGTGCCCGTCAGCCCCCAGTGCCCTTCTTCCCGGAAGTGCATGAAGAGGTGTCGAAGTCGTGGAAGTCTCCCTTGACTTTTCGCGATCGTTCGGCAGCCACTTCCGCCTTCACTGCCCTCGATGGCGGCACGGTGAAAGGGTACACTGGGGTTCCCCCTGTTGAGCGCTCTGTTGCAATGCAACTGTGTCCGCAGAGCGCTGCGACGTGGCGTGGTGACCCAAAGCACCCTTCCAAGGCCTGTAGGTTTACGTCTACTCTGGTGGCGAAGACCTACAGAGCTGCGGGCCAGGCCGAGTCCGCCCTGCATGCGATGGCCACCCTTCAGGTCTACCAGGCCAAGGTGCTCAGAGACATGCATGAGGGCAATGCTGACCCCACGTTAATGCAGGAGCTGCGGGCGGCCACCGACCTCGCTCTACGAGCGACGAAGGTGACCGCTCGCTCTCTCAGTCAGGTGATGTCCACTTATGGCTCAACCTGGCTGATATGAGAGAATCTGAGCGAACCCGTTTCCTCAGTTCTCCCATTTCCCAGGATGGGCTATTTGGCGGGCGGTCCAGGACTTCGCCCAACAGTTCTCGACTGCTCAGAAACAGACTGAGGCAATCAAGCATATTCTGCCCCGGCGGCCTGCTGCTGCCTCTACCCAGCCGCTGGCTCAGAAGTCTCAGTCTGCTCCCCGCCGAGGCCGCCCTCCTGCGGCTCCCGCCCCTCCCGCCCAGCCCCAGCCCCAGCCCCAGCCCCAGCCCCAGCAGCAGCCTTCACACGGGCCGAGGCATGGAGGACGCCGCAGGAAGGCAGCCCCGCCCGTCCCAGCCCCCCAGCCTGCTAAACGGCAGTCTAAGCGGCGGTCCTGAGACGGGTGGTTTGGAGGTGAACTCGGTTCTTTCCCAGGAGATGGTAGCAGGGCCACTCCTTCCCCTGGTGGAGGGCTGGGGGAGAATCCTTGGTTTTTCCGCCCCTATTCATGGTTAGAGAAAGAACTGACATTTTCACCTCCGAGCCTCAAGAGGGCGCGGCTGGCAGTGTGCAACGCCAAGCAGCCTCGCCACTCTCGGCCCCCTCTGTCGCCAGCCCCCTGGCAGACGAGACCCCCGTGGAACGCTGGTCCTTCCCTGGTCTCTTCTGTCAGGGCGCGGAATTCGACCCCGCCCATACCTCGGGACACTCCCACACCTCCCATGTCTAGGCCGGTCATTCCGCCTCGCTGCCCCATCGGGGGTACACCTGTGGTTCACATGACCCCGCTGGTACAGTTTCTGGGAGCCTGGCTAGCGCTTCCCAATCTGTCCATCTGGCTCGCTCGCACCATCAGGTTCGGCTATGCGATTCAGTTCGCACGGTCTCCTCCCCGCTTTCGGGGAGTCTGCTATACCATGGTGGGTGGCAATGCCCCTGTCATGCGTGCGGAGGTCGCCACCCTACTGGCGAAGGGTGCGGTTGAGATCGTCCCTCCAGCCGAGATGGAGTCCGGCTTCTGGGTTACGGCCAATCCTGGACCTGCGCATCTTGAACCGAACCCTTCACAGGCTTCCATTCAGGATGTTGACAGCCAAACGCATTTTCGAATGCGTTCGTCCATTGGATTGGTTTGCAGCGATCGACCTGAAGGACGCGTACTTTCATGTCTCCATTCTTCCTCGACACAGACCGTTTCTACGGTTTGCCTTCGAGGGGCAGGCATATCAGTACACGGTTCTCCCATTCGGGCTAGCCCTGTCCCCTTGCGTCTTTACGAAGGTCGTCGAGGCAACCCTTGTGCCGCTCAGGTAACACGGGGTTCACATCCTGAACTATCTCGACAACTGGCTGATTCTAGGCCACTCTCGGGATCAGGTTTGCGAACACAGGGACCTGGTGCTTCAGCACCTCTCCCGTCTGGGCCTTCGGGTCAACTGGGAAAAGAGCAAACTCTCCCCAGTGCAGAGGATCTCTTTTCTCGGTATGGAAATCGACTCGGTCGCCATGTACGCGCAGCTTACGAGCGAGCGCGCGCGCACAGTCACTGCTGACTTGTCTTCGCCAGTTCGAGGGAAAGAGTGCGGTTCCACTGAAATATTTTCAGAGGCTCCTGGGGCATATGGCATTCGCAGCCGCATTAACGTCGTTCGGTTTGCTTCATATGAGACCTGAAGAACTAAATCGTGCAGCCGACGAGCTGTCACAGTTTCAGCCGCTTCCAGGGGAATGGAGACTTCCTCCCCAGACGGTTGAGCTGATTTGGGAACAGTTCGGCGACGCACAGATAGATCTGTTTGCCTCCCACAACTCTTCCCATTGCCGCTGGTATTACTCCCTGACCGAGGGGACCCTCGGCACGGATGCACTAGCGCACAGATGGCCGCGGGGCCCACGCAAGTATGCGTTTCCCCCAGTGAGCCTTCTCGCACAGGTTCTGTGCAAGATCAGGGAGGACAGGGAGCAAGACCTTTTGGTCGCCCCATATTGGCCCAGCCGGACCTGGTTCTCAGAACTCATACTCCTTGCGACAGCCCCTCCCTGGTCGATCCTTCTGAGGAAGGACCTCCTTACTCAGAGACGGGGCACCGTATGGCACCCACGTCCCGACCTTTGGAACCTACACGTGTGGGACCTGGACGGGACGCGGTAGGTTTGAGTACCCTGCCACCTCAGGTGGTGGCTACCATCACTTCCGCTGGGCCTTGTCCACGAGACAGGCCTATGCGTTGAAGTGGAACCTCTTCGCCACCTGGTGCTCTTCTTGCTGAGAAGACCCCACAAAATGCTCAATTGGGTCCGTGCTTTCCTTCCTCCAAGAAGGGTTGGAGTGAAGGCTGTCTCCCTCCACCCTGAAGGTCTATGTGGCTGCGATTTCGGCTCATCATGACCTGGTGGATTCAAAAATGGTAGGTCAGCACGACCTTAGAGGGGCGAGGAGATTAAATCCTCGCCCTCCTCAAATACCCTCTTGGGATCTTGCAGTGGTTTTATCTGCCCTGCAGAAAGCTCCCTTTGAGCCCCTGCAGTCTGTGGAGCTGAAGTTCCTTTCAATGAAAGTGGTGCTCTTGATTGCTCTGGCTTCAATCAAGAGGGTAGGGGACCTGCAGGCATTTTCGGTTGACAAAGCATGCCTGGAATTCGGGCCGGCCAATTCTCACGTGATCCTGAGACCCCGGCCTGGATACGTGCCCAAGGTTCCCACCACTCCCTTCAGGGATCAGGTAGTGAACCTGCAAGCGCTGCCTTGGAGGAGGCAGACCCAGCCTTGGCACTGCTCTGTCCAGTACCGTATTTCCACGGTAAGTCTCTCTGAGCACATGTCTTCCCTTGGCAAGACACCCTTGCCACACCTGGGATTGAAAAATTTTCCACCTGCGGCTGGATACCCCAGAGTGCTCCATATGCAGTCCCTATGGGGGTCATATGTGTATTCTTAAGTCCTCCCTTCGGGCAGGCATTGTGTTGCATTTCTCCATGTGGGATATGCTTCCCAGTGTACCTTGGTATCGGTGTTGAGCCTAGCCCCTCGTTCGTGCTAAGACTCACGGCAGGGAGCCCTGGTCAGCGCAGGACGCTGGAAGACAGCCGTCGTAGCGAGATTGTATTGGGACCCCCATTTCGCCAGTAACTGACGTAACTCATAGTGTACTGACTGAAAGGGAACGTCTCGGTTACGTATGTAACCCTCGTTCCCTGAAGGAAGGGAACGGAGACGTTACGTCCCCATGCCACTTCCGCTGTACCGCTGGAACGGCCGGACGCTCATGCTTCGGCTCTTCAGCAGGTAACATAATGCGAGATTGCCACGCAACGCCCTTTATACCCACGCGGTGGGGCGGGGTTGCGTTATGCAAATTCCGCAGACCCATGGCATCTTCATGCCATTGGCTCGTTTTGTAGAGCTCAAAGGCGATTGGCTTCTAAGCGAAACCCCCATTTCGTCAGTAACTGACGTAACGTCTCCGTTCCCTTCCTTCAGGGAATGAGGGTTACATACCTAACCGAGACGTTCCGTATAAAATGTATAAAAAAAAAAAAATAAATAATAATAATAATAATAATAATAATAATAATAATATGTATATATATATACAGTGGGGAGAACAAGTATTTGATACATTGCCGATTTTGCAGGTTTGCCCACTTACAAAGCATGTAGAAGTCTGTAATTTTTATCATAGGTACACTTCAACTGTGAGTGACGGAATCTAAAACAAAAATACAGAAAATCACATTGTATGATTTTTAAATAATTAATTTGCATTTTATTGCATGACATAAGTATTTGATCACCTACCAACCAGTAAGAATTCCGGCTCTCACAGACCTGTTAGTTTTTTTTTTAAGAAGCCCTCCTGTTCTCCACTCATTACCTGTATTAACTGCACCTGTTTGAACTCGTTACCTGTATAAAAGACACCTGTCCACACACTCAATCAAACAGACTCCAACCTCTCCACAATGACCAGAGAACTGTGTAAGGACATCAGGGATAAAATTGTAGACCTGCACAAGGCTGGGATGGGCTACAGGACAATAGGCAAGCAGCTTGGTGAGAAGGCAACAACTGTTGTCGCAATTATTAGAAAATGGAAGAAGTTCAAGATGACGGTCAATCTCCCTCGGTCTGGGGCACCATGCAAGATCTCACCTCGTGGGGCATCAATGATCATGAGGAAGGTGAGGGATCAGCCCAGAACTACACAGCAGGACCTGGTCAATGACCTGAAGAGAGCTGGGACCACAGTCTCAAAGAAAACCATTAGTAACACACTACGCCGTCATGGATTAAAATCCTGCAGTGCACACAAGGTCCCCCTGCTCAAGCCAGCGCATGTCCAGGCCCGTCTGAAGTTTGCCAATGACCATCTGGATGATCCAGAGGAGGAATGGGAGAAGGTCATGTGGTCTGATGAGACAAAAATAGAGCTTTTTGGTCTAAACTCCACTCGCCGTGTTTGGAGGAAGAAGAAGGATGAGTACAACCCCAAGAACACCATCCCAACCGTGAAGCATGGAGGTGGAAACATCATTCTTTGGGGATGCTTTTCTGCAAAGGGGACAGGACGACTGCACCGTATTGAGGGGAGGATGGATGGGGCCATGTATCACAAGATCTTGGCCAACAACCTCCTTCCCTCAGTAAGAGCATTGAAGATTGGTCGTGGCTGGGTCTTCCAGCATGACAACGACCCGAAACACACAGCCAGGGCAACTAAGAGTGGCTCCGTAAGAAGCATCTCAAGGTCCTGGAGTGGCCTAGCCAGTCTCCAGACCTGAACCCAATAGAAAATCTTTGGAGGGAGCTGAAAGTCCGTATTGCCCAGCGACAGCCCTGAAACCTGAAGGTTCTGGAGAAGGTCTGTATGGAGGAGTGGGCCACATTCCCTGCTGCAGTGTGTGCAAACCTGGTCAAGAACTACAGGAAACGTATGATCTCTGTAATTGCAAACAAAGGTTTCTGTACCAAATATTAAGTTCTGCTTTTCTGATGTATCAAATACTTATGTCATGCAATAAAATGCAAATTAATTACTTAAAAATCATACAATGTGATTTTCTGGATTTTTGTTTTAGATTCCGTCACTCACAGTTGAAGAGTACCTATGATAAAAATTACAGACTTCTACATGCTTTGTAAGTGGGCAAACCTGCAAAATCAGCAGTGTATCAAATACTTGTTCTCCCCACTGTATATATATATTTGTAACTGTCCACCACAGCAAAGTACAGACACACAATCGATGTCTTCTCAGGCATTAGGATGGATCATTCCATACAGCTAACATGATTCAGCATTCAACTGAACTACTGTTTGTCTACTACTGTCATTGACTCATATTATCTACTACCATGTTTTAATGAGATGGATGTTTTAAGACCCCCCACTTTTTACCCCCTTTATTTAATTGAATTAGCTTATAGATATAGATGAATGGCAATTCTCATGGGTCTCAAGCATCATGGGAAACTGGACTGGAAAACAAGTGAGGTCACAAAAAGGTTATGCCTCTCAATGGATATGATGAACCAAAGCAGCAGTGCATGCAGTGCAACCCTCTGCCCAATATAAAATATGAGTCACTGAATGTTGCTCCACACACAAAGCGATTTGATGTTTATCTTGCCTGGCCTTCGGATGCAGTTGACATGGGGCATCCGTGCTCCGAATGTGCAATGGCGAAATAGTTTGTTAGCTGAATGATAATAGATGGTCACCTTGGACTGCAAAAAAAAAAAAGTATTTTTTTTTTAATAGTAATAGTTTTTTTTTCTTTTTTCATTATCATTATATTTTCTTAAAATCAGTGTTAATATTGTTGACCAAATCTAAAACTAATCATAAAATTATTTAGATAATACATTTAAGCTGAAGTACTAAAATGACTACAACTAAAAAAACTAAAAATTAATAGAAATTTATTAAATGGCAAAAGCACATAAAACTACTAAAAGTTAAATACAAAACTGAAAACATAAAATGAAATGCTAATTCAAGTCATTAGTAAAAATTATAATAAGATATATAAACAATATAAAGCTGCTTAACATAGATGCAACACATAATACTGTCTGTGTCTTTAATTCAGTATGCTTCACCTTCACTGAAAATCGATACAATGCTGGCATCAAGGATTGGAGCAAACAGAGATGCCCTTTAAATCTGAAGTCTAGGAATGAAGAAGACGCTGTATGAGCTGATAAGTTATTTATGAATGCTTTGAGAGCCTGCCATAATTATTATCAAACCATAGATCACTTTAAATTAAAGTGAGACTACTGATCACAAACCAGTTTTGTCTTTTCTCTCTAATAATTCCGACCTGAATTGTACTAGACAAAGTTGATCTTGTAACAAAGCATTAATGTACTTCAAAGAGAAAGAGAGCATGTGTTCATTTTTTTTTTTTTTTTGCTTCTTTATCAAAGCCTAGCTCCACGGTGCAACCCTATTAAGAGTGTTAAATCATCTATTAAGTTATAATGAGGTGTGAATTGAGCTTATTTTCTAAGGGGGTTACTCCCTGTGGGACAACCTTATAGCTCAGTGATTGACAGGTGAGGTGAGTGACAGCTCGAATGTCTTAATTAGTGTGCAGGTGCGGGCAGGCACAGGTGCACCCGTCTCACACTGCTAGAGCAGATATCATGTTTAAGACTTCAGGGGCTGTATTCACAAAACATCTTAAGGTAAAGCTAAAAGTAGCTCCTAGCTTGCTGATTTAGGAGAAACTCTTAAAAATAATGGGTGTGTCAGCCCTAATTTTAGGACTCCTAAATTCTCCTAAAAAAAGAGTATTTCACCAAGCATTTTAGTGCTAAAACCAGCTCCTAAATCTGTGAAAGTTAGGAGTAGTCAAGATCCTAATGGCTGTTGCCGGCAATCCGCCTCAGCAATCTGGCCAAAGACACTGTACACCATTGAGGCAACAGGAGATAGAGTCTTGGGTGCTGAGCCTTTTCTTCATAAATGCAATAAATATTTTGATTTTAATCTGTGATTACATTACATAAAGGTTCATTTATGTAAAGGCAATATGCATTGAATGATGGAGAATAAAAGCCTTGATATACTTCAAGCGAAAGCAAAGAATGAACTGATATAACGTCATTTTGAACAGAAGTTCGTTTGCAGTTTGTTTTGGGAGTTAGAAACAGCTTGCCAAAGCAAACTTTCCAGAATGGTAAACTAAACACCTTTGTACAACCATTGGTCCATGGCAATTACGTAATAGGTAGGTCTGCGCGGAGGCTCCGCCTTCTTTTACATGAAAATCTTTTCTGGTTCATTTGGCCTGTTCAGTCAGTTGAAGTCAGACGTTCTCGAGTGAAAACATGAACACATTGGAGAGCTGCTTTATAGTAGAAAATTAAGTTGTACTTCTGATGAAACGAGACACTGACACTGTTTTGTCATGTTTAATACGGTAAAGCTGCTTGATTTTAAGCTATCTATTGTATAAAGCAATATATAAATAAATGTGACGTGACGTACTGGAGTACTGTAGAGCTCGTGCAAACATATCCACGTTGCTATGATCAGATGCTTTTCTAATGCTTTATTAAAATGCTTGCCGTTTTCTCAATTTTGTTGTGTGTTTATTTTGTTATTGAGAGGAAAGCGCATGCACATATTTACATATCTAACCGCCGCTCTCAGCAGAGTGGGCGGCGTCGGATGTTTCAATAACAGTATATCGCTGCGCACGTATTTCGAACTCTGTTTTACCCCTAATGAAGAATGAAAAAGAACTTCGCCTTGAGTATATCTGGGCCTTAAAACATTGCAGTCAATTCCTATCACTGGCGCTGATAACCTTGTGGGCAGCTCGGGTAAGCCGAGTTTGAGTTCCGCTTAAAGTGAAATGATTGGTACTGTGACAAACTTTTAGTCGATGTATCTAGCTAAGTATAGCATGATATATGAGTTACATTTATACACTGCACATTGTGTTGTGGACAAGTCCACCTTTGAGTTTGTATGCTCAGAAAAATGGATAAAAAGATTTTAGGTCATGATGACCTGCAACTCATGTACATGGTAATTTGGAAGCCTAAATGAAAACAGAAGCCATAAAAAATAAGCAGGAATTACATTATCAGGAGTCATGTTTGCCTTGGAAATTAGTTTTTGCACTCTTACTCAATTACATGTTCTATGGTACTCAAGTAAATTACAATTACAAATTCCCTAAATGAAACCTTAGCTCAGTAATGACAAACCGTTATTCAAGACTTTACACTCTTGCATTCTAGACTATCAGGGCAGATTTCAACAGTGTCTCAAAGACTACTGTACATTCACACTGTCAGCCCAAATCCGATTATTTGTGTATCCGATTGGAATCTGATCTAAATGACTGACAGTCCACACTGTGTATCGTAAATGTTCAGATCCGATTTGTGTGTCCCGTGGTGCTCTTTCATTTTACGGAATATCTGCATTGGTTTCTATGGCAACAACGTTGCGTTGGTAGGCATGCCTACGCCAAAAAACAACAGCGACAGAGTTTGCAATACAGACATTGTCTTACAACATAATGTTGCCGTTGCACTGGATTATTACTTTTTATGAGGCAGCAGCAGAAACGTAAGAATCTGGAATTCACTGCTTTATTCCATGCTGCCGCCTCAGCCTGTCTCAAAATTCCAAGAAGTGTCTAGACCAGATGTATATTGTAATTTTCCGCTCAACTCGCACTTCGCAACAACACAGCCTTGTTTCTACAAAAAACATTTTACATGGTGTGAGAAAGTGACAAAATCTGATCAGAGCGGTCAGACTGAAACAGATTTCCAGAAATGCTATTTGAGTAGGATTTCAAACCAGATATGACTGTAGCTTGAAACAGATTTGTAAAAATCATATTTCATGTTATTTTCTCCTGTTCACACTTGTTAATTATGATCAGATTCCAATCGGATTTGCACAAAATTCTGATTTGGACTGACAGTCTGAACAAGGTCAAGATGCAATAAAAAAAATCTGAGATTTAACATTTTTAAAGACCATATTATCTTAGCCATGATATCCACATTCATTAACTCCATACATTAACTACATAGCCTAGAGTGGGGAGAACAAGTATTTGATACACTGCCGATTTTGCAGGTTTGCCCACTTACAAAGCATGTAGAAGTCTGTAATTTTTATCATAGGTACACTTCAACTGTTTGTGACGGAATCTAAAACAAAAATCCAGAAAATCACATCACAAAATCACAAGTATGATTTTTAAGTAATTAATTTGTATTTTATTGCATGACATAAGTATTTGATACATCAGAAAAGCAGAAATTAATATTTGGTACAGAACCTGTAGTTCTTGACCAGGTTTGCACACACTGCAGCAGGGATTTTGGCCCACTCCTCCATACAGACTTTCTCCAGATCCTTCAGGTTTCGGGGCTGTCGCTGGGCAATACGGACTTTCAGCTCCCTCCAAAGATTTTCTATTGGGTTCAGGTCTGGAGACTGGCTAGGCCACTACAGCACCTTGAGATGCTTCTTACGGAGCCACTCCTTAGTTGCCCTGGCTGTGTGTTTCGGGTCGTTGTCATGCTGGAAGACCCAGCCACGACCAATCTTCAATGCTCTTACTGAGGGAAGGAGGTTGTTGGCCAAGATCTCGCGATACATGGCCCCATCCATCCTCCCCTCAATACGGTGCAGTCGTCCTGTCCCCATTGCAGAAAAGCATCCCCAAAGAATGATGTTTCCACCTCCATGCTTCACGGTTGGGATGGTGTTCTTGGGGTTGTACTCATCCTTCTTCTTCTTCCAAACACGGCGAGTGGAGTTTAGACCAAAAAGCCCTATTTTTGTCTCATCAGACCACATGACCTTCTCCCATTCCTCCTCTGGATCATCCAGATGGTCATTGGTAAACTTCAGACGGGCCTGGACATGCGCTGGCTTGAGCAGGGGGACCTTGCGTGCGCTGCAGGATTTTAATCCATGACGGCGTAGTGTGTTACTAATGGTTTTCTTTGAGACTGTGGTCCCAGCTCTCTTCAGGTCATTGACCAGGTCCTGCCGAGTAGTTCTGGGCTGATCCCTCACCTTCCTCATGATCATTGATGCCCCACGAGGTGAGATCTTGCATGGTGCCCAAGACCGAGGGAGATTGACCGTCATCTTGAACTTCTTCCATTTTCGAATAATTGCGCCAACAGTTGTTTCCTTCTCACGAAGCTGCTTGCCTATTGTCCTGTAGCCCATCCCAGCCTTGTGCAGGTCTACAATTTTATCCCTGATGTCCTTACACAGCTCTCTGGTCTTGGCCATTGTGGAGAGGTTGGAGTCTGTTTGATTGAGTGTGTGGACAGGTGTCTTTTATACAGGTAATGAGTTCAAACAGGTGCAGTTAATACAGGTAATGAGTGGAGAACAGGAGGGCTTCTTAAAGAAAAACTAACAGGTCTGTGAGAGCCGGAATTCTTACTGGTTGGTAGGTGATCAAATACTTATGTCATGCAATAAAATGCAAATTAATTATTTAAAAATCATACAATGTGATTTTCTGGATTTTTGTTTTAGATTCCGTCTCTCACAGTTGAAGTGTACCTATGATAAAAATTACAGACCTCTACATGCTTTGTAAGTAGGAAAACCTGCAAAATCGGCAGTGTATCAAATACTTGTTCTCCCCACTGTACATGTCAACAAATGTCTCATCTGAGACAAACGTTTATATGTGAATGAAATGAAACAACCAAACCTCCATTAAGTCTCCTAGGCTACAAAAGAGAAACCTCAGAACAACAACAATTTGCTTGCATAGTTGTTTAAAAGATGCCAAGGACTGCTTTGTACATGACACGCATGTTGAGATTGTTGCCTTGCTGCGGCTGCTTGTTTACTTGAGTGCCACATTCAGCTGGCTCAGATTTTTTTCTCTGTATGTGATCATTCCTGCTTGTGTAGTTATGCTACATACAGGGTGCTCGATTGGTGCTCTCTTTGTTCAAGCTCACAATTGAACAGCAGTAATCTGACTACCGGCATCTGCTAAAGCCACCACTTACTGCCCCTACTCACCTGCTGATGTGTGCGTACGATTCTCTTTGTGCGCATGTGTGTGTTGTCAGATGCATTTACATTTGAAAGAGCTTCGATGTTATCATCCATGCGGAGTCTCAAGGAAATTGGCCATTATCAGTGCGCCTTGTTGCTCTCTCACAAGGATGGATTGTGCATGTCTACACACATACATACGTATACAAAGACGGGCATCTCTGGGTGAGTGCTTCTAAATCAATGGGATATCAGTTCAGTTCCTTTCATCATGTGCTATCAATTAACATCTCTCCACAACAGGCCAAACAGATCCACACAACTTATCCTGTCTCCAAATAACCAATACGTCTATCGACATAGCAGTATAAAAGGATATACAGTGGTGGTCAGAATTATTGGCACCCCTGGTAAATATGATCAAATATGGCTGTAAAAAATAAATCTGCATTGTTTATCCTTTTGATCTTTTATTCAAAAAATTCACAAAAATCTAACCTTTCATTGAAGTAAAAGAATTGAAAGTGGGGGGTAAATCACATTATGAAATAAATGCTTTTCTCCAAAACACGTTGGCCACAATTATTGGCACCCCTAGAATTTTTTATGAGTAAAATATCTCTGAAGTATATTCCCATTAATATTTACATTTTTTAGCACACCAGGGTGACTAGGAACATTAAATTGTCCAGCTATGATGTCTTGTTCCACAGGAGTATAAATATGAGGAAACACGAAGGCCAAATTCCCTTAATCATCCATCACAATGAGTAAAACCAAAGAATATGGTTCTGATGTGCAGCAAAAGATTGTTGAGCTTCACAAAATAGAAAGTGGCTGTAGGAAAATAGCTAAAGCACTGAAAATTCCCATTTCCACCATCAGGGCAATAATTAAGAAGTTCCAATCAACTAAAGATGTTACGAATCTGCCTGAAAGAGGACGTGTGTCTATATTGTCTTAATGCACGGCAAGGAGGAAAGTTTGAGTCGCCAAAGACTCTCCAAGGATCACAGATGGAAAATCGCAGATATTAGTTAAGTCTTGGGGTCAGAAAGAATCAAACAACCCCTACATCATCTCATGTTGTTTGCGAGGGATTCAAGAAAAATCCTTCTTGCTCATCCAGAAACAAACTCCAGCATATTCAGTTGTCAGACACGACTGGAAATTCAAAAGGGACCTGGTTCTATGATCAGATTAAACTATAAAAAGAGCTTTTTGGCAGCAAATCCACCAGATGGGTTTGGTGCAAACAGGGATAAAAAGTACCCCATGCCCACGGTTAAATATACTGCTGGATCTTTAATGTTGTGGGTCTATTTTTTTGCTGGAGGTCCTGGACATCTTGTTCAGATACATGGTATCATGGATTCTAGCAAATACCAACAGATAAAAAATCTAATGACGGCCTCTGCTAGAAATCTTATAATGGGCCATGGTTGGATCTTCCATCAGAACAATGATCCAAAACAAACATCAAAATCAACACACAAATGTGTCACTGAACACAAAATGAAGCTTCTGCCATGACCATCCCAGTCCCCTGACCTGAACCCTATAGAAAATGAGTGGGGTGAACTGAAGAGAAGAAGCACCAACATGGAGCTGGGAATCTGAAGGATCTGGAGAGATTCTGTATGGAGGAATGGTCTCTGATCTCTTGTCAGGTGTTCTCCAAACTCATCAGGCGTTATAGAAGAAGACTCAGAGCTGTTATCTTGGCAAAAGGAGGTTGCAAAAAGTATTTAATAAAAGGGTGCCAATAATTGTGGCCAACGTGTTTTGGAGAAAAGCATTTATTTCATAATGTGATTTACCCTCCACTTTCAATTCTTTCACTTCAATGAAAGTTTAGATTTTTGTGAATTTTTTGAATAAAAGATCAAAAGGATAAACAATGCAGGTTTATTTTTTACAGCCATATTTGATCATATTTACCAGGGGTGCCAATAATTCTGACCACCACTGTATTTCTATATAGCTCCTATTACTCTTAGGCAGTAGCCTACCTTTTAAACTCTTTTTTTTTTTTTTTTCTTGATGAATATGCTTCTCACCTTATAATTGAAGTATTTATTTAAAAAGATACACCAGGCGTCCAGAAATATGTTTTAATCAAGCTTTAACATATTGTCAACACAAAGAGCAGAATGTAAGTAAAAGGCTGAAGTTACTCACTGAGGGACTGACAATTAATGCTTTTGATATTGTTATGCTAATTTCTGTATTTGTATCAAATGAAATTAGTGAAACCAACTAATACCACAAAATACAAACTAATATCACAGAAATAATAAAAATCATTGCTAATACATACTGATGTTTGTGTTGTTTTCCTTCCAAAATGATGTCACTTCCTAAAGGATGATGTCATTAAAGACCTTTGGCTTTAGTTATTTAAAGGGATATAGGCCTATAAATTGACTACCAAGTACAACAATCAAAAAGAATAAAAATGCATGTAAATATACAGTATATTGCCAAAAGTATTGGGCCACCCCTCCAAATCATTGAATTCAGGTGTTCCAATCATTTCCATGGCCACAGGTGTATAAAATCAAGCACCTAGGCATGCAGACTGCTTCTACAAACATTTGTGAAAGAATGGGTCGTTCTCAGGAGCTCAGTGATTTCAAGCGTGGTACCGTGATGGGTTGCCACCTGTGCAATAAGTCCATTCGTGAAATTTCATCACTACTAAATATTCCACGGTCAACTGTTAGTGGTATTATAACAAAGTGGGAACAACAGCAACTCATCCACGAAGTGGTAGGCCACGTAAAATCACAAACCGGGGTCAGCGCATGCTGAGGCACACAGTGCGCAGAAGTCGCCAACTTTAGGCTACAGACCTCTAAATTTCACGTGGCCTTCAGATTAGCTCAAGAACAGTGCGTAGAGAGCTTCATGGAATGGGTTTCCATGGCTGAGAAGCTGCATCCAAGCCTTACATCACCAAGTGCAATGCAAAGTGTCGGATGCAGTGGTGTAAAGCATGCCGCCACTGGACTCTAGAACAGTAGAGACGTGTTCTCTGGAGTGACGAATTACGCTTCTTTGTCTGGCAATCTGATGAACGAGTCTGGGTTTGGCAGTTACCAGGAGAACGGGACTTGCTTGACTGCGTTATGCCAATTGTAAAGTTTGGTGGAGGGGGGATTATGGTGAGGGGTTGTTTTTCAGGGGTTGGGCTTGGCCCCTTAGTTCCAGTGAAAGGAACTCTTAATGCTTCAGCATACCAAGACATTTTGTATAACTTCATGCTCCCAACTTTGTGGGAACAGTTTTGGGATGGCCCCTTCCTGTTCCAACATAACTGCGTACCAGTGCACAAAACAAGGTCCATAAAGACAGGGATGAGCAAGTTTGGTGTGGAGGAACTTGACTGGCCTCCACAGAGTCCTGACCTCAACCCGATAGAACACCTTTGGGATGAATTAGAGCGGAGACTGCGAGCCAGGCCTTCTCATTCAAGATCAGTGCCTGACCTCACAAATGCGCTTCTAGAAGAATGGTCAAAAATTCCCATAAACACACTCCTAAACCTTGTGGAAAGCCTTCCCAGAAGAGTTGAAGCTGTTATAGCTGCAAAGGGTGGGCCGACTCCATATTAAACCCCTACGGATTAAGAATGGGATGTCATTAAAGTTCATGTGCATGTAAAGGCAGACGTCCCAAAACTTTTGGCAATATAGTGTATATAATGCTCACTAAATGTTTATAAACTATATTATATCACCTTAACATTAAACCTTAAACCTTCAACATCACCCTAAGCACAGCTTTTATGTAACAATGTGAAAATAAATTATGTAAAAATAAAAATAAATATGGATGTATTATAGCAACATATATGTTTATGTGCACGATAAAGATGTTCAGTTTTATTGGTTCTACCCAGAATGATTACTAAAACATTTTTTGAAATGTTGCAGGCTGTAATGGTCTTTTATTTTGGATTTACAATCTAGTCATGTCTTCTATTTGAAGATTTGTTTTTTCTTTATTATTGTTTCCGCTTTGCCAATTACTGTTGTCTTTAGGCCTTAGTGGATTATACTGAACATTTGGTGAGTTGAACTTATTTTATTTTTGGTTCTGGGGTCCATTCTTCACATGATTCGACAGATGCCAGATCTTCTAATTGTGATATCTGATTTTTGGCTAACGAATTTGCAGATTTGATTAAAATGGATTAAGTTGTCTGAGATTACTGCATTTTCTTGTGTTCATTGGAAAGGGCAGATATATCGATACTCAAAACCATGATCAGCAATGCAGATATTATAGTACAGAAAACATACTATCCTAATTGTGATATTAAAACACATTTTAGGCGTAATATTAAGAAATGTGCATTGTGCAATAAAGAAGTACTCCAAATAAATTTTAATCATTATACTTATATCAGTTAAGTCTCAAGCAATATGGCAGTAAATATGTTAATGGATTTGTAGTATACTTAGTATGAAATAAACATATTTTAAATACATTTTGGTTTCACTAGGGCAAGCTTTAATTTTTTTACTGCAATGTGGTAATTAGCAATTCTTTTAATTTTACTCTTGTAAGAAAGTAGCAGTGGCTGGGACAGACTTTAAGTATCACCTCCGCTTAAAAAGAATCTAATCCTGTTTACAGGAAGCCTGCTCCAGAGCAGGTTTGAGCTTATGGACCTGTTGCTATGACAAAAACTCCGGATGAGCTTCGAAGAATCTAACAATCCTGAATCATTTCAAATCGTTGACAGCAAAATCCAGATAACTGAGTAATCCATGTACAAAGACTGGGCCCCTGGTTTTGGATTTAGATGTAATTTTGATTCTGGTTGTGATTCGGGTTCTGGGTTTGGTTCATGTTCAAAGTCCCTTTTCCTCATCAAGTTATTGCATTGCTGTTAAGTTTGCTAGCTTAATTACTTAATTAAAATTAATTCATTCAGTTTGCTTTATTCTTTCTGTTGTGTAACGGCTTGTTCTTCATCACACCTTGCTGAATTTGTTGCTCAGGGCATCTTATAGGCATTCTGAAGAAATATTGTGCAACACTTTTCCCACTGTTATTGGCCTCTTTTGATTATAGAGAGAGCATGACTTATTTTTTTAATGCTACAATAAGTTGGAACATTTTTCAAACAGGTAGTCAGACAAGCCAAAGAAAGTATGATTTGAAGTAAGGTCTTTAACATTGTATACCCTAGTGAAAAAAATAGTATACTTAAGCACAATTTATTCGTATGTACTTTAGTATAACTAAATGTATTTGTGACAAACTATGAATTGGTATACTTAAAGTCTGTTAAATTGGAACAACTAATTTTGTACTAAATGCATTTTAGTTGTACAAAAGCAGTGCTAAAGTTCAACTAAAGTTGTACTAAATATACTTGTTTGTGCTAAAGTGGAACTATTCCAAGTATACTTAAGTACAATTTAAATATACTCTTGTATTTAGGTTTTGAAATGCAGAATTCACTCAGCATAAACTTAAAAATTTATTTTAGTGGCATTACAATTGCAACTAAATTACACTGTAAGAGTGTTGAACATACATTAATATTATACTGATAACAAACTTTTAGTGATTTTAAAACACGTTGCAATGGCATTCCAAGTAAACTTGAAGTGTGCTAATTATAGTCTGCTTCAAATATACTACAATAAGGTACTCTTTATAAATAACAGCACAGCTTAAGAATTTGCCTTTTGCTGACCCCCCAGTATACCACTAACATGCTTACCCAGCGAACATCAGTGAGAACAGATATATACGTACAATGCATGTTGGAACCAGTACAGACTGGAATCGAACCCGGGTCGCTGCCACACAAGTGCACTCGCTTTACCAGTTACGCCACCCCGCAGATATGGATCACAAGTGAAAAATACAGATTTTTCCATCAACGACAGGACAAATGATATGGATTTAAATACTGTGAATCGCAGAGAAAAGTCTCAATATAGCGTGAAAATAAACGCAAATCGGCCTGTATAGAACACGAAAGTGTGTTTAACTTGGAGCTGTTGAAGAAATAAAGCCACTAAAACACAGACAGTTCCGTTCGTTGGTGGAAGAATGTGAACGTGCGGATGGAATAAAACCATCCGTAACATTTCTCTGCCGATTGTCTCTGCACGCTTCAACTCACTGCACAACTGCTCCTGATGGAAAACGCAAAAATCTAATTATTTGCCGATCTCGCATTACGCTGCGGATTTAAATGTGACACATGAATTGAAATTATTTAATTTCCATGCAGTTAACGTTTCTGAATTTATTTGACATTTTAACTTTTTTAGCTTTTTGTGTAATTTTTGACGACTGGTCAGGATAATTTTAATAAAAATAATGCAACGGGCCATTAAAGTACCATTAATGGGAAAAGTGTATTAGTTCAGGTGCACTGGAGTGTGAATACACTAAAGTAATACAACTTCTGATCAGGTACGTGAATTTCTTTCACCATTTCAAACTGAGTATATGTTGTTTTCTTTATTTGTCATAATTAGCCTACATATATTCACTTTTGTAACTACTTTCTATATGTATGTAAAGCTGTTTTGCAACCATGCAAATTGTGGAAAGTGCTAGAAATAAATTTGAATTGAATTAAACAATAGCCTACCTGATATTCAAAGTGCGGGCAAATTATTGAAACGGTTAAGGTCATAATTATAAAACTTACTTCATGATTATTATTATTATTTTATTCATTTTTTTTTTGCAACTCAAAACAAATTTCCTGTAAACTTTTATCCAGGCCTTTACTGTTTTTATACTGAACAAGTAGAACTCAAATACAGTACATTGAATTGTACATTTAATCATAACAGGTCAACAGAGGATTCAACAAAAATAAATTACTGAAGTAGCACTAAAATATTTAACAAATTAAATCATTTTATTTGCAAACTGCTCAGTTACATTTGCGCTGTAGGCAAAAGTTGTGGAAATTCTGCCCTTACAGCACCTGTTAACAGAAACAAACTAGATATTTCCTTGGGTTTGCACAAAAAAAATACATAGCATCATCTAAAAATAATTTCATCATTCTCAGATTTGAAATACATGGTGAGACTTGTGTTTAGCTGCAATGAGTTTTTCGCCTCTAAAGGTTTCCTTCTGAGAAATGTGCCAAATCTGCAACATTCCCAATAGTGTGCACTCTAGCGAGTGTGATGGCATTGGCTTTATGGCATGTTCGAAACATACATCAAGCATAGCGGTCTGACGTGTCAACTTCTGGTTCAACCAATGGTAGGACGTTGGGGCAGGCCAATGGGCTTTGGCAGTTACGGTGTTTTCAAGTCAAGTCAGAAAGAATGTATTCATTAAAGAGTTAAAATGCACATGAACATCAGCACCTTGGTAACTTTCGAATTTCTTAAGGGTTTCCGAGTTGCGTGGCAGTGAGAAAACATGTCATGAGGCAATGGATGCAGAGTCTGCCCTAGTGAAAAAAAACTATGCCAATAAGTATTTAAAATAGGCCTACATTTATTTCATACTAACTACAAACCCATTCATATATTTACTGACATATTGCTTGAGACTTACTGATATAAATATTATAATTAACTTTATTTGTTCTTCTTTAATGCACAATACATATTTCTTAATATTAAGCCTAAAATGTGTTTTAAATCACTATTACTAAGGATAGTATAATCACTGTATAATTTAAATGCAAGATATTTGAAGTGCACCTAAAGTATACTTGCAATAGTTCCACTTTAGCACAATCAAATATACTCAAGTATATCTTTAGTTGGACCTCAGCACTATTTATGGATAACTAAAGTGCATTAAATGTTCCAATTTTAGCAGACTTTAAGTATACCAGTTTAGTACACTAAAAGTACAATTGCAGGGTATTTATATTAAGTACATAAATATAAATGTATTTGTAGTATATTTAGCATAAAATAAATGTATTTCAAATACATTTTAGTATATTTATTTTTCACTAGGGTATAGAAGATGTTTAGCACACCTTAATGCATGAAGTGCTATGTTTTTCACCTCTCCTTATTCAGAACTGAGAGAGTGAATGTTTTCACTGTGCCTGTGTTTGTATGTATGAGGCTGAGAATGAATTATGTGTTTAGAGACACATTTCTTGTAAAGCTGTTGTAATGTATTCACATTAAATAGACATATTCAGTATTTCTTAACCATATCTGAGAGCTGGGAAGAGCATTAATGATGCAGAAATACATATACCACCCTTTCTCCTTCCCCTCGAAGTGTATGGACAGCCTTGGACAGGCTGATAAATCACAGCCTTTGATGAGAAACTTATGATGGATTCCTCCCAGCTATAGTGATCAGTTATAAAATATTGAGATTTTCCGATAGCCAATACGTATGTGTTTAATTAATTTCAGACTTGTAGTTCAAGACATTTTAGAAATGTAGATACAAATTATCGTTGGAAAATTTTTGTGTAGAAATTGAATATGCCTAGATTTATTAGTTTCCATAATAATAATAAATATGGTCCCACTTTATATTAGGTGGCCTTAACTACTATGTACTTACATCATAAAATAAGTACAATGTTCTTATTGTGTTCATAATGTATTGCAAAACACTTTTACTGATATTGAGCTGGGACGCGGGTAAGGTTATGGACAAGTTTAAGGGTAGGGTTAGGTGTAAGGGAATTGTCAACAGTGTAATTATAAATGTAACTACAGAAATTAATTACAGATGTGATTACATGCAAATAATTTTTAAAATGTAAGTACAATGTAAAATCATGTACACAATAAGTGCATTGTATCAATTGATTAATTTAAATGTTAGTACATAGTAGTTAGGCCACCTAATATAATGTGGGTCCATAATAATAATAATAATAATAATCATTTTAAACCTATTATTATGATTATTATTATTGATATACTGATACTATTTATTAAAATAGGTTTCCACTGCACTTTTCATTGGGAATATATGCATTGAGAAGACAGCACTAAAAGCAAAATGCGATTACATTGCTTGGAAACCATTGCTTATCTGTACAGCCCTCTGTGTTTCTCCATCTCTCTCTGTCTCTCCCACTCACACAAATGTATGTATTTGCTCTGCAGCAAAGATAAAGGACTGAACCGAGGCTGAACCACTAAACCGCTCTCATTTGCTGTGTAATTTAATGACAACTTAAAGTTCATAGAAAACAATATATGCCTCCCAAACATTTTCAATTTCTTCCTAATTAAAAATAGATTATTTTGGAGTCTGACATTTATTATAATCATCGTCACTGACTTAAATAAACTAATGTAAAAATCCATAATCCTTTATGACACAACAGTGATTTGTTTATGGGCAAGTGTATGAGCTGGAGGCTGGCTGATCAATAACAAAGAATCAGAGCAAGGTTATTACGTTTAATATGCTTTTCCCTCTCCTTTTCATCGTATAGTAAACTAGCAAAACCAGACTAATCAGACAAAAAAAACTTACTAGTAATCCAGAAATAAAACAAAAAACAAATGCCTTCTTTGATCGCAGCTTTTGCAGTACAGTATGTTCTAAGTAAGTGTGTCTTTCACAACAAAAACGACAACAACAAGTCTCTTGTTCTTGTTTTGTGGTGCATTATTAAAGTGTGATTCTCATTTTTAAAAATGTAGCTATACAAACAGGCTGAACATGATAAATAAATTAGGAGAAGTGTCTTAATGCCTTATTGATGGGCGTCACTTCACAGACACATAACAGGAGAGATTTATGCTGCATAGTTTTGATTTACATTGTATATGTGTGTTTGGACCCATATAGAGCGTCTCAGGCTTTGCCCGGAAAACCTCATTAAGCTTTAATTCATCTGCGTATCCTATTTCTAAAATAGAGGATTGATTTTTACTTAGTGTGGCAGACCATAAATAATTCTATTTCAAATCTCTTTTTTTTGTGAGTGAGTGAGAGAAAGACTCTTTGTCTGTGTGTACAACTTTTGCTGAGCATAAAACCTGGAAACACTATATTTTGAAATATATTTTCAAAGTCTTTGTCATTGTGTGCTACGTATCCTTGAACACAGCAAGAGCCTGCAAGCTTGTCTTCTACTTGTCTGGCTGTGAACAGCTGTCAATCATCTCTCAGAGATGGGGCAGTGAGGTCAAGGTTAACTGTCTTACTGTAATGGTTTTGTTTAAAGCGAGGCTGAAGAGAATTTCCCCCATTTTACCGACATTCTGTAAATCTACCCTGGCTCCTTAGTTCTCGTCTCTTTGCTCTCATTAATTTCTTATGAGTTGAAGTTGGAATAGCGTGTGTGTGTGTGTGTGTGTGTGTGTGTGTGTTTGCATTTCTGTATGAATGTGTGAAGTGTAAATGAAAAATATGCTGAATGCGTCATGTTAGACCAGTTCTTTCAATTTTTCAAGGTAGGCTAAATTCATAATTCAGTTGAAACCTAATTTACTTCTTTCTTTCCTTCTTTCTTTCTTTCTTTCTTTCTTTCTTTCTTTCTTTCTTTCTTTCTTTCTTTCTTTCTTTCTTTCTTTCTTTCTTTCTTTCTTTCTTTCTTTCTTTCTTTCCAAACATTTTAGTGCTAATATTTCACTATAGATTGTTTATTTATTTGTTTATGTATTTGTTATAAATAAATAAACAAACAAACAAATAAATAATTATTGTTTGTTTGTTTGTTTATTATGGATGAATGGATGAAACCTAATTTACTTTTGCAGTGACATTATAGCTGTATAAATAAATTTAAAAAATGGTTTGTTTGTTTTTTAAGAATAATTGCAATGTAGTATCATTAAAGCTGTATAAATCATTAAAATATTTATTTACTGAGGAAACTTAATTTCCTTGCAAGGCAGTAGCATAGGTGTATAAATCATTAAACCATTTCGTCTTATCGTTCATCCATCCATCCATCCGCTCGCTATTCATCATTCATCCATTCATTCATTCATTCATTCACACAACTCCATTTTTAATGGAAAGTGTATGTTCTTTTCTAGTATAGGAAACAAAAAAATGCAAAAAATTGTGAAAATATGGGCATTATCAGTAGCCTACAAATCTTGTACTAGCCCTGGTGTTTATTTTGATTATTGTCCATTTAAGCAGATAAGCGATCAAAAAATGAGCTCCATAAGCAACAGCACTGTGTCCATTATCTTGGCTAAAGACACATGATATCAGACAATCAGTTAGGGGTGGTGTTTGATTGATTTTCTCTGTTAGCCAAAGTTTACTCATTTTTTTTCCATTGCCACTGAGATTCTGCCTTTTCTCTTTTATTAACGGTGAACTGCTCACCTCTTGTCGTACCAGCCTCCTCGACCACGGACCTCTCTGCCTTTATCGGCGCCAAATCCAACACTTCATCCTCGGGTGAACGCCAAGCAATAACGGCAGGGGGAAATAACAGCGTAATCAAATCCTGTGCGCGGAGCGATCTGCCTCCTGTAACCCCGATGATTCCTTAATTTATTAGAATGGAGCTAAAGTGAAGGCAAGCCGAGAGCTGGAGAAGCCTCGAGAGACGTGTAAGGCGTTATAGTGTTTTATTGCTCAGAGTTACCTTTGAAAAGACCCTCATCCTTTTGCACTTAAAGTGTAAAATGCAACTATTTCAAAAGAAAAATATTCCTTTTTTGCACTCTATGGTGCCACTATTGTGCTGTGGGCTGATTCATATGGTTTTGTGTTGTATGGAATGTATAAATTAAAAAAAAAGTTCAGAGAAATTTGTTCAGAGATACACTTCTGTACACACCGGTTTGCACGCTTATGGGATTACACATGTAATATATTACAGGGCCCTGGGTATTGCGTTTAAGATATTGAGTTGTGCTTATGGGCAGCAGATTGCACAAAGAACATAAAAACAGGCAATGATCTCAGCAATCTCTAATGGGCTCATGTACTTTTATGTCTTCCCTGAGTCTTTTAGAGTTTGTGTCAATTTTAAGATGAAAAGAGTGACAGATCTTCTCAAATTCACATAACGCTGTTTTTGAATTCCTATGTATGCTCGCAGCATCTCTTTAGTGTGTTCTGTGTTGGTTTCTGGTCTTTTGTCGGGTGTAGGCTCTGAATACCCTGCTCCATACATCATGTAGACCCAAGAGGGAGAGTTATTGAGTGGGTGTAATGACCAAACTCTGGATAATATCACCGCTAATTAGGTTTACTGTTAGTCTCGGGCCCAGAGCACCTTATGGGTCAGGGTCAGACTGGTCCTGAGAGAGGAAGAGATGAGGGGAGAGACTAACGGGAGACTTAAATAATGAATTATTTAGCTGAGTCTGAGCGTCTTCAGGTGTGCATAGCAAAACCACAACAATAAGTCTTTGCTTAGGTGTGAAAAAAGCCTCCATTCGTCCTTACTCATCTGGTCCAGTCCAGTCTCAGTCTCCATGGACCGCCAACTATTACTGCTCTGATGTATACTGCACACGAAAGTCTGCACACAAAAATGACTGAATCTTTCTCCATTGACGACCATTCAACATGATTCATTTATTTATTTTCAATCCTTTATAGTGCAAAAATTTCACTATACTGTAGTAGATGTTTTACCAGATTGATTCAATATTTTATTTATAGTGCTAGTTTATTTATTATAGTTTATAATATTTCAATATTTATTTATTTGCAAACAACATTTTATAGCACTAATATTTCATTATACATTAATAGATGTTTTACCAGATTTTTTTATTTATTTATATAGCCTACAGATGTTGTTTGATTCTTTTTTATTTATTTGCAAATATTTTATAGTGCTAATACTGTATGTCACTATACTATAGTATATTTTTTTACCATATTTGTTTGTTTGTTTATTTTTAACAACATTTTATAGTGCTAATATTTCATTAAATTATTGTAGATGTTTTACCCGATTATTATTTTCAGGTTTGTGGTATCATCATGTCTTTTGGAGTTTTATTTGAAACACTTAAAGGCAAGCAAATTAGTCTACAGGCAGAATTGTGCAGCCTCAGAAAACAAAAAATACGAATATTTCGGTGAAATAATCTGTATGTATTACCTTTGGAGTAAAGTCTGCAATTCTTTATTGCTGTTTGCGGTGACTGCTGCAACATTATTTGATTTCTTTTTTGATCTTCTATTTCAGATTAACAAGCACTTCAATTCAAACAACATGAACTGTTGATTGTCATTTGACCTGTCATTCAGACAGTCTCTTCATGTCTAAATGGGCATCATAAACTGTATTGTGGACCTCACAATTGTGTAAAGTATGGTTATCCAAGACTAGTTCCAGTTTGACCTTTGTCAAGGTTACAGGCAAATGGTTACGCAAACCTTGTGTGTAAAAAAAAAAAAAAAAATCCCATCCATTAAATTGTTTATATGACCGGTTTGACTGCGCACTCCATGTGAGATATATCTCAATGACAGTCAAAGGATTTTATATGACTCACAAAGCACAGATGGCATGATGATAGCTTTTGTTTATTGGCTATATAAAAGCAGGTACCCAAGTCTGCTAATGTGGATTTAATCCAGAGTGAACGCTATAGTGCATAAACCGTTTCATATATTTTTGCAGACCAAAGTGTAATATTATCCACTCTCACAATCCCGGCATTACTAGAGAACTGCATTTTACTCCGATTGCTTCCAATTAATTGTTTCAGAAGTTGCAGTAATATAAGCAATTAAAGGAGAGCATTTGAGGAGAGCACTCTCACTGAGACTGGAGGGGAGCTTAATTACTCTGACTCTTTTGATCAGATTCTCATAGAAAACATCTCTCTCACTCTCTTTCTCTGAATTCCAGTCTTCTCATGCGCCATTGAAAAGCTGTTTTCAGAGTGTTGGAAGCAGCTAAATCAATGTGAAATGTTAATAATCTTCATTCATTTGGCAAATATCAAATAATAATTCTTAATACAAACAAGTAGAAAAATCAGATGAGCTGGTCAGTAAGCACCTCATTCTCTGGCCTCCACGGTTTTTCTCTTCAACAAACAAATACTGAAGGTCTCAGATACGCCTTTTTTTGTTTACCTGCCCATTTTCATTCAGCTGAGGGGTGTGTGTGTGTGTTTGTTTTTGTGTCTGAATGTGGGTCACTGGTGTTCTCAGGCTCTCAGCCCTCCCCTTGTTTACATCACATTAGGTCACTGCATTTTCTCTTTTTACCCTCGATTAATCTGATTGTGACAGACATTATAGAGCTAGAACAATTACATTAATGGGGAACGGTCACATTTTTACTCAACCTTTGTCTTAACCTTTAGCTAGAACTGACAATATCTTTGTCAGGAAAAAATACAGGAAAAAATATATATATTCATATTCCATTCCTGAACCATTTTTGCTTTGTGGCAGGCGCATTATCCTGCTGGAAGAGAATTACTGTTTCCATGAAAGGGTGTACATGGTCTGCAGCAATGCTTAGGTAGGTGGCACGTGTCAAAGTAACATCCACATGGACATTGCCCAAAGCATCACACTGCCTCTGCCGGCTTGCCTTCTTCCCATAGTGCATCATGTGCTCCCCAGGTTAGCGACAAACACACACCCGACCATCCACGTGATTTATCAGACCAGGCCCCCTTCTTCCATTGCTCCGTGGTCCAGTTCTGATGCTCACGTGCCCACTATTGGCGCTTTCGGCGGTGGACAGGGGTCAGCATGGGCACCATGACTGGTCTGCGGCTAATGCAGCCCCATACGCAACAAACTGCGATGCACTGTGTATTCTGACACCTTTCTATCAGAACCAGCATTAACTTCTTGAGCAATCTGAGCTACAGTAGCTCATCTGTTTGATTGGACCAGCTTTGGCCGCCCATGACCCTGTCGCCGGTTCACCACTGTTACTTCTTTGGACCACTTTTGATAGATACTGACCACTGCAGACTGGGAACACCCCACAAGAGCTGCAGTTTTGGAGATGATTTGACCCAGTTTGTCTCACTCAAATCCTTACACTTGCCCATTTTTCCTTCTTCTAACACATCAACTTTGAGGACAAAATGTTCACTTGCTGCCTAATATATCCCACCCACTAACAGGTGCCATGATGAAGAGATAATCAGTGTTATTCACTTCACCTGGTCATAATGTTATGTCTGATCGGTGTATTAAGACCTACTGTAATGCACGGATGTAATATAATATTACACAACAGATGTTTTTCCCCAAAAGTTAACCAAATGTTCACTTAAGACATAACATATAATGTTTGCGTGAATAATTGCCAAGACAGATATTTTGAAATACTGTAATTCTGTGTATATCGGGATCACGCACGCTTCGGATCTGTCAGTCAGTGTGAGTAAGATCGTTTTTCATGACAACGGAAAGGTACTCCTCTCAGAAAACGTAGAAATAAAGATACTTTTAGATGTTTAATTGCTATTTGGAGCATTGGAGGATTGCTAGACGAGAGCTTAATGAACTAATTTTTGTGAAAACCTCAAAATCGACCAAAACCAGCATTTTCACTTGTTTTGCCTGTAGCTCGAAATTATTCTGTACGCATTCCGACTCATTTCGCCTGCACGGGTCACATATATATTTTTTTATCAGAAAAGCAAAGTTTAAACTTTGAACGTTAGCTTGAAAAAAAGTTATAAAATCCAGAAGTTTGAAGGTTTATAAGCCTGGATGGATGGATGGATGGATGGGATTGGATTGGATTGGATTGGATTGGGATGGATGGATGGATGGATGGATGGATGGAATTGCCACCTATATAACTTTGTATTTAGTTCATATATTTCATCATATTTATTATGATGGGAGGTAAGGTTTGAGATATAGCTAACAGCTATATGTGAAGTATTCCAATTATCTTCATAAAAAGATTTCATGAAAATTCATAATAGTCTTGTAAGTCAGGTATTTATAAATGTCCTTCACGTGGTGTCTTGAATAGCATATGCTGAGATTCTCTTATTAGAGTATGATTATAGATAGTTTTGAGCATCTAAACCTATATATAATGCGAATATATTTTAGATGCTGTCAATACATTGAGTTTCAGCACAGTATTTTGTCTTATGAGTGCTGCTCTTTGTCAAGTCTGTATGTAGTGTGGTTCACTTAAAAAGAACCTTTTGAAAACAAAGACAACTATGGTTGTTTTTCACACTGAATTTTACTCAGCTCACTCACTAATTTATTTAAAGCACATACAGATATCACAGTTGTCTGCATTTTAATGCTCATGTATGTTCAATTCCATTTAAATAGTGAGTTATTTCATGTTAAAAAAAAAAAAAAAATAGTGTCATTTGCTATAGTCACTGTGACTAGTGGTCAAAAAAGTAAATTTTCCACACCGATGATTTGTTTGAATATACCTTGTACATTTACACATTAACTGTGATAGTGTGGTTGAGTACTTTTTACTATTTTCTAGTATTTTTTTTTTATTGCTGTGGTTTCTGTTGCCACTTTTGATTACTTGTTTTAACATGTTTAGAGTTCTTTTTGTATATCTGAAATTGTTTGATTATCTCCATTGTTTAGTTTTCTATACTGAGTGTTGACATCTGTTTATGCCTAGTTGACAATATAACTTTAAATTTCACCAGAGAAAACAACCTCTCAGCTCACTACAATAGCTGCAATTGCAAACACCCACATCCCCTTAATTGTTTACAAAAGATATTATTGTTTTACTGTAAATACATTGTCGCCACATACAGTGTTAGAATCATTGCAGTGTTTTACAATGTACACAGCAGGTGCTGCAAAAAAAAGCAAAGCTAACAAAGCTGCTACTTTGATCTGATCTAAGAGAGGTGTCAAGAAGACAATGAGATACTGATGTTTGATGAAGAGATCACAGCATTTAAAGCTTTTACAGATGCATAAAGGAACTCTAAAAGGGAGGGTGAATACAGCATGTAGCTATTTTCTGTATTCTGAATGTTTTGTTTTGCAAAACATAAATTGCCTTTAGTGTTGGCTTTTCAAATCATAGTTTATAATGTGCGCTACTCAACTGAATTGATCATTCCTGAATTTGAATTGATGTATCAAATGAATGCAAATGCAGAGTTGCAATTTGAATTTAAAGGGATAGTTCACCCAAAAATGAAAATTCTGTCATCATTTACTCACCCTCAAGTACTATGGTAGTCAGTAGCTGCCGAGATCTGCTTGGTTACAAACTTGAGGGTGAGTAAATGATGACAGAATTTTTATTTTTGGGTGAACTACACCTTTAAGTAGAAATTCAAAGAAATCTATGTTTCAGTATTTTTAACTAGAAAAGCAAAGTTTATGAAACCAAACTTTGAACTTTAACTTATAAAGCCTGAATTTTTAAGGTTTTTTAACCTGGATGGATGGATAGATGGATGGATGTGTGGATGGATGGAATTGCCACCTATATAACTTTGTATTTATGTCATATATTTCATCATATTTATTATGATGGGAGGTAAGGTTTGAGAGAAGAAGAAATGCATAACTAACATGGATGGATGGATGGATGGATAGATAGATAGATAGATAGATAGATAGATAGATAGATAGATAGATAGATAGATAGATAGATAGATAGATAGATAGATAGATAGATAGATAGATAGATAGATAGATAGATAGATAGATAGATAGATAGATAGATAGATAGATAGATAGATAGATAGATAGATAGATGTTAGAGTAAGGAAGATCACAATATGATGGTAGGTGGGGTTTGAAAGAAGAATAAAATAAATATTTAATAACAACTAACATCTATATGTGAAGTATTCCAATCATCTTCATAAAAAAAGACTTCATAAAAAGGTCATAATGGTCTTGTAAGTCAGGTATTTTTAAATGTCTTTCACGTGACTTGTGCAGCAAATGTTGAAGGTCATTCGGTACTAGTGACTCACTTATTAGAGTATGATGATGTTTCATAATTAACCTTTGTACAGCTTTTATCTTTTTTTTCTCTCCCCATAATGAACCCCGAAAGCTGCCTCTCGGGTACTTTTATCAAGATATTGATATCTGCATAAGTACTTTTATCACAGTATCAATTTAGGTACAATTGAACTGCTTATCGACCCTTTTTAAGTGAGACATTTGTATCAAACTAATTTTCCTGGGACATTGTGTTCTCACAACCCAATACATAAGTGCTGTGACACACAGCTTCAGAAACTTGGGTGCACTTAAACCCATTGTTTTGTGGATTGGGGACCGTGAAGCACTTTGTCTATGGTAAAGGAATTGCATGGTCTGCAAATTGCCATCTTCAGCAGCATCCACAGGTATGTCATGGACAGTCAAGAATAATGCCAGTCATCCATTCCTGCTCCCTTCTCTTCTTCCTTGGAAGGTTTAAGGAAATTTTGGCCAGAACAACCACTATAACCTTTTCATTTTAGCCAAATTTGAGATAGCAGTTCAGTAAGGTTCAAAAAGTGATGTTTTTGATTAAAAAAAAAAAGCTTCATTTCATAAAGCTTAGTTTATTTCCAGATTATTTTGAATGCAAGCTGGTGGTCTCAGATGTTGTACGTGTACATGTAAAAAGATACATTTTCTTATTTCTGCATTACAATTCAAATTTCACAGTTTTAACTCGTTCCCCTCTTTCACAGATAGATAAATGACAGGCAGATATTCGTTACACACTTGATCCGTTTCCATGCCTTTTGCTTTATTAACGATTTTTTAAAATAAAACAATCTCTCTCACGCCCAGAAATAAAATGCACAGATAACTCACTTTAATTAGCACTGTCATGCGGCACCATCCGTCACAGACATCTCTTAACGGGGGTCTAATTTTAAACTTTATCGCCACAGAAACCAACAGGAGTGATGAATATGCGGGTAAAATAATTTTATGTTTCGTCTCTATTACTTTTGTCCCTGTTGAAAGTGAAACATGTATTAATCTGGCAATTATGATTTCATTAAAATCTATAAATGGCCAAGCATTAACAGTAGATAAATTAGCTCATTCGTTTCAGCCCCGGAGCTTAGGGAACATTAGGGCACGCCCTTTCTGTTCCACAGACTGTTCATGTGGGCATATATATGCGCGATCATGCACTTTACGAACCCTGAGACCGTACAATAAAGATTTAAATGCTGTTTAGTGTACGAGAAGGTAGAACTACTGATGGCTGGGGCAAAAGGGCCATGTTTTGATAGGAAATTTCATATTTGGATGAATTGTTCTGTACAGAGTCACTGATCACATTTGTTATTGCGGCCTAAAGTTATATTTATAATCTGTGTGCATACATCTATTAAGTATAATATAAATTATATTAGCTGTGTGTTTATGTCCCACACACACACACACCTGCCCCTATGCCTTATCAGTTTACTCCAACATATTGAACCAAATCCATCTTGGCGCCACTTACTTCTCGGAATCACCAATACATCAGCAAAAAGGAGCGTGCGTACACCGCAAACAGACACACACGATATACACACAAATAGAAAAAGAGCACACACACACACTCTCTCACCCACACACACACTGGAGACATCCAGCTGCCACCACAGACCTCAAAACAAACCTCAGGATTAATATTTAACAATCCTCTCCCTCTTCTCTGACCACTACATACCAGAAATACACACACACACACACACACACACACACACACACACACACACACACACACACACATATATGCATACACACGTCAGCTTGAGATGCATATATATAGAGATGTACGGAAAACTACATATCTTGATACATGAAAGATCAAAGTAGAATAAAAGACAGCAAATCAGACAAATACTACATCTGTGATTTGACATCAATATTTTTTTCTTTTTATGTGACGTTCAAAATGTGCATGACCATGACAGGCTATGAAGTCTGTGTTCTAACCTTAAATTCACACTTGTGCCCATACTTGTACATAAAGAAATGTTGACAGATTGTCTGTCCAATAAACTGCCAGTTTAAGAATGTAACTATCACAATGTCTCACATAATTGGCTCCTGTGCAACATTTAAATGTGTTTGTGTGTGTTTGAGCGTGCGCGTGTGTGTGCAAATAGGCTGACAAGGCTGAGGGAGTGTGTTTCACACCTTCAGTAGCTCTGTCAGATCCATCTGCTCAAAGAACAGCTTATCATGTTCTTGACATTTACCACACACACACACACACACACACACACACAGAGACAGATTTGTAATATCATCTTTCTTAGACCAATTCAGTCCCTCGACCATAAGCCTGTATCTTGTCTCACATCCTGTCAGCATGAGTTCCGTTGTGTCGCCTGGACATCGTCTAATTGCATCGTGTTCTGGTAATGTTATGTTTTCTGACTACGCTCAGTAACAACCTACTGTAAATACCATCCAATGTTCAGCTCTTAACAAAGCGTCTGTTTCTCAAATGTCCTTTTCAGTAATTAGTAAAGGCCAAGGTTTTCGCTTCTTTGACTTAGCAGTTATAATAGAACTTAATGGTTAACCCAAAAATGAAAATTATAATTATTTGCTTACCTAAATGTCATTCATGACTGTATGTTACTGTTAATTTTTTTATGTGGAACATAAAATGGGAATATTTATTTATTTATTTATTTATTTAAATAAAGCTCTTTTCTATATAATGACAGTTATAGCCACGGCCATAGGTCAAAAATTAATGGGGACATGGGCCAAAAATGCACCTGCACATTTAAACTAAATCTATTAAAATAAAAAAATGAAATGAAAAGTGTCAATTAAGGCATTCATTTTAGATCTGCTCATATTGCACCATACTTTTTACACGGTTTACAGCGTTGCGCACTATAACCAATCACACACGACTATGTTGAGCTTATGAATGCAATGGCCAATCAGAGACGTTAAGATTAGTAATCGCTGAAACGCCGGAGTTTTGTTCAGTATAGCGAGCTGAACTCTGAATTCTGACTGAATTCTGAACTCTCATCATAAACTGATACACATAAACAGATTTGGTGATTGTGCTCTTGAGAGCATCGAAACTAATATAAATAGGTTTATAAAAAACTTATTTTTGCAGCATTGAGCAATGTAGCCAATCACAAACGTCTGATGATTTCTTGGACGTGGCCAATCAGACGTGTTTAAGTTAGAATCCCCTCACCACTCAAAACGCCAGTTTTTGTCCAGTGCTGAGATCTGCACACTCAAATTCTCTCGTTATAATTTAACTTGTAACAAAAAAGTGTAGACATTATGTAGGCTAAATAAGATATTCATTGTAAAGTCAGCTTAATCGATTAGCAGACCTTTGTGAGATTGCAATGAATTAAGATGAGTGACAGCTTAGTGATTATAAAGGGAGTGCTTTTATGCAAGCTTTCTATGCGATAATCAATTCAGAATTGGAAGAAAACGTCTCGGTTACGTATGTAACCCTTGTTCCCTGAAAAGAGGGAACGGAGATGTACGTCGGACGTAACCGACGAATTGGGATCACTTCTGGGAGCCCCTATCAGCTTCGAGTGTATAGAGAACGGGCCAATGGCCATTGGCGTGCGAAATTTGCATCTCGCGCTCCGCCCCGCATCGCGGGTATAAACAGGAAGCGGAGGATGCAGCGCACATTTGTTTTTCACTGAGGAGCCGAACTAGTGACTCGGCCATGCAGTGATGGTACAGCAACCGTTGCGACGGGACGTACGTCTCCATTCCCTCCTTCAGGGAACGAGGGTTACATACGTAACCGAGACGTTCCCTTTCAGTCGGTCACTTTCGACACTAGAACGGGCTCTTCAGTGTTACTGGCTAGTTGAAGCGAGCACACGGGAAGAAACCGGCTCTACACGGAGGCTATAGAATCTAGCGAACGTGTTAGGTGTCGCCCAGCCCACAGCTCTACATATATCTGTCAGCGAGTCGCCGTGTGCCAGCGCCCAGGAAGAGGCAACACTCCTAGTGGAGTGGGCCCTAAACCAGAACGGGCAAGGCACGCCTTGGGTTTCATACGTCAAGGCGATGGCATCCACTATCCAGTGGGCCATCCTCTGCTTGGAGACAGCCTTTCCCTTCTGCTGGCCTCCTTAACAGATGAAGAGCTGTTCTGAGGTCCTGAAGCTTTGCGTTCTGTCCACGTAAGCCCGCAAAGTGCGGACGGGACAGAGAAAAGCCAGGGCTGGGTCTGCCTCCTCCGAGGGCAGCGCTTGCAGGTTCACCACCTGGTCCCGAAAGGGAGTGGTGGGAACCTTGGGCACATATCCGGGCCGGGGTCTCAGGATTACATGAGAGTTAGCCGGCCCGAACTCCAGGCACGATTCGTCGACCGAAAATGCCTGCAGGTCCCCTACCCTCTTGATGGAAGCCAATGCAGTCTTCCAAGACAGGATTTTTAACTCAGCTGACTGCAAAGGTTCAAAGGGTGCTCTCTGCAGTGCGGTTAGCACCAGAGATAAGTCCCAAGAGGGTATAGAGTGAGAGCGAGGCGGATTTAATCTCCTCGCTCCCCTCAGGAACCTAACGACCAGCTTTCCTACGGACTTACCTTCAACTACATCATGATGTGCAGCAATGGCGGCAACATACACTTTGAGGGTGGAGGGAGACAGCCTTCACTCCAACCCATCTTGCAGGAAGGAAAGCACAGAACTGATCGAACATCTTCAGGGGTCTTCTCGTCAAGAAGAACACCATTCGACGAACAGGTTCCACTTCAAAGCATAGAGGCGCCTCGTAGAGGGAGCTCTAGCCGAAGTAATGGTGTCTACCACAGCCTCTGGTAGGTCACCTAGAACCTCTGCGTCCCGTTTCCAGAGGTCTGGACGCGGGTGCCATAGGGTGCCCCGTCTCTGAGTCAGAAGGTCCTTCCTCAGAGGAATGGGCCAAGGAGGTGCTGTCGCGAGGAGCACTAGTTCCGGGAACCAAGTCCGGTTGGGTCTGTACGGTGCAACCAACAAGTCTGTGCAAGAAGGCTCACTGGGGGAAACGCATATTTGCGTAGACCCCGGGGCCAGCTGTGTGCCAGCGCATCCGAGCCGAGGGTTCCCTCGGTCAGGGAATAAAACAACTGGCAGTGGGATGTGTCCGGGGTGGCAAACAGATCTACCTGTGCGGTCCCGAAGCGGGTCTAGATCAGCTAGACCACCTGGGGATGGAGTCTCCACTCTCCCGGAAGCACTTGCTGTCGTGAGAGCTCGTCGGCTTCACGATTGAGCAGGCCCGGAATGTGAGTGGCGTGAAGCGACCTTAGATGCTTCTGACTTCAGAGGAGGAGATGGCGGGCAAGTTGTGACATACGACGGGAGCGTAGACCACCTTGTCTGTTGATGTACGCAACGGTCGCAGTGCTGTCCGTATGGACCAGAACGTGCTTGCCTAGTAGCAGCCTCTTGAGGCAGCCCAGCGCAAGACGTACTGCTAACAACTCGAGGCAATTCGAGGCACCCCCCAGCCGGTGCCAGAGGCATCCGTGGAGACCACAGCATGCCTGGACACTTGTTCTAGAGGAACACCTGCCCGTAGAAACGAAGGGTCTGCCCACGGGCTGAAAGTTTGGTGGCAATTCGGTGTTATTGTTACGCGAAATGAACCGCTCTGCCCCGCCCATCTCGGGACCCGATTGTGTAGCCAGTGTTGAAGTGACCTCATATGAAGCAATCCGAGAGGCGTTACCGCGGCTGCAGATGCCATATGCCCCAGGAGCCTCTGAAAATGTTTCAGTGGTACCACTGTCCTGCATTTGAATGAATTCAAGCAGTTCAACACCGACTGGACGTGCTCCTCTGTGAGGCGCGCTGTCAGATTGAGTCCAGCTCCATACTGAGAAAAGAGATCCTCTGCGCAGGGCAGAGTTTGCTCTTCTCCCAGTTGACCCGAAGTCCCAACAGGCTGAGCACCATGTCCCTGTGTTCGCACAACTCCTCTCTCTAGGATCAGCCAGTCGTCGAGGTAGTTAAGAATGCGAACACCACGCTCTCTCATGGGAGCAATGGCCGCCTCCACGACTTTCGTGAAGACACGGGGCGACAGGGACAGCCCGAAGGGTAGGACTTTGTACTGATATGCCCGCTCTTCGAACGCAAAGCATAGAAGCGGTCTGTGTCGAGGGAGAATCGAGACATGAAAGCACGCGTCCTTCAGGTCGATCGCTGCAAACCAATCTTAAGGACGGATGCACCTGAAGATGCGCTTCTGCTTTAGCATCTTGAACGGCAGCCTGTGTAGGGACCGATTCAAGAACCGCAGGTCCAAGATTGGCCGTAACCCACCGCCTTTCTTGGGTACAATGAAATACGGGCTGTAGAAGCCTGTCTTCATATCGGCTAGAGGGACCGGCTCTATCACGTCCTTCGCCAGTAGGACAGTTTCCGTAGAACAGGAGCACCCTCCTTCAACACGGAGGTGAAGTGGATGCCTCTGAACCTGGGGGGCCTGCAGGCGAACTGAATCACATAGCCGAGTCTGATGGTACGGATGAGCCAGCGAGACGGGCTGGGAAGCCCTAGCCAGGCTCCCAGCGACCGAGCAAGCGGGGCCAACGGCACCACAGACATACCCGCAGTGGGGCAGCGAGGCGGCATGCAGGCGGAGGAACTGCAGCCGGCAGTTGGGTGTAGGCAGCAGTGGCCCGCCGGTGCAGGATGTGTTTGATTGCCTCCGTCTGCTTTTGGGTGGCCGAGAACTGCTGGGCAAAGCTCTCGACCGCGTCGCCGAATAACCCAACCTGGGAAATGGGGGAGTCCAGGAACCGATACTTATCGGTTTCCCTCATGTCTGCCAGGTTAAGCCAGAGATGTCGCTCCTGGACCACCAGAGTGGACATCGCCTGACCGTCTGAACAAGCAGTGACTTTTGTCACCCGGAGGGCAAGGTCCGTCGCCGCTCGGAGCTCCCGAAGGAGCTCTGGGTCAGGTCTACCCTCGTGCATGTCCATGAGTGCCTGGGCCTGATGCACCTGAAGCAATGCCATGGCATGCAGGGCGGACTCAGTCTGTCCACAGGCTCTGTAAGCCTTACCAGTCAGACTGGATGAGAACTTACAGGCCTTGGATGGGTGGCGTGGTTTACCGCGCCAGGAGGAAACGGACGCCGGACACAGTTGCATCGCGACGGCCCGTTCCACCGGCGGGATCTCCACGTACCCCTTGGCTGGCCCACCATCGAGGGTAGTGAGGAGTGATGAGCCACTCGGCCGGTTTCTGGGAGAAAAAGGTGCTGTCCACGACCTCGTGAGCTCATCATGCACTTCCGGGAAGAATGGCACTGGGGCGGGGCGCTGAGAACCAGCGTGGGCCGCCCCGAGGAACTTCAGAGGGAATAGGGAGTTTGACTCGGCGGGGTAGCCCTAAACGTGTTCCTCAGGTCACCCTGGCTATTCGCCGAAGTAGGTCTATTCTGCTGTCCAGCAGGAATAGCACTAGATCGGGGCATAGGTAAGGGGACTCCGCCTTCCCGAAGGTAGGAGAGTCTCGACCTTAGCGCCGAGATAGTTCATGTTCCCACTGCGGGAACATGACTATCCACAAACGCTGCCTCAGCGTGCTGAATGCCCAGACACATAAGACAACGATTGTGACCGTCAGCTGGTGACAGGGAACGACCGCATCCAGAAACGCACGGGTGGAATGACATCTTGAAAAAGATGCAGTGTCACACCCGTGTTGCTTTTTTAGAAGAAAGCTCTTTTTTAATGTGCTGAAGCACCCAGGAACGACCGCGGCAAAACACAGGAAAGTAGTGCAGCCTGTGTATGCACTCACCGTTGGGAACGCCCTCACCGAACCAACAGACAAAACAGTGCTGTGAAAACAGCAGTTTATCACTGTACTCAGACGCCTCTTCTCTCGCTCTCTCTCTTTCTCTCTCTGCTGAAGCAGGAACAGTCTCCTTCATCGACACTGTGTTCGGCTCCGAAGTGAATGACAAATGTGCACTGCATCCGCTTCCTGTTTATACCCGCGATGCGGGGCGGAGCGCGAGATGCAAATCTCGCACGCCAATGGCCATTGGCCCGTTCTCTATACACTCGAAACTGATAGGGGCTCCCAGAAGTGATCCCAAATCGTCTGAAAGGGAACATATGTTTTGCTGCATTAGGCAAGGAAATGGTTAGGCTATTTATTATTCTAATTGGCTGCCATGCCAAATCATACATATGCTTGCCTGTTCAAATTATAGTGAACATAACCACTTTAATAACAAGAGTGTTTATGCTGGGATGTATAGGTTGTTGATAGGCGACAAGTAACTATTTCATGACATTCTATTTAAATGTGTTTTTAAGGAGGAATCACATCTAGCCTTACCCTTGGTTTACCCTCCGCCTATGCTTCACTTCCCCATCAAGGAACAGGCTAAGAAGCATTCAATCCAGAATATCCAGACCCAAGAACAATTTCTTTCTGCAAGCAGTCAGATATACAAATGATTATAGGTTTTGTCAGGTTTGAGATGGCTTCCAAGTTTAAGAGATAATCGATCGTAAGTTAATACTGGTAAAGCACTGCGTCAAATAAAACATAAAACAGAATAAGACAAACTAGACAACACACCAAGTGACAGACGGCGAGCCACACACAACGGCGCCATCTTGAATCCTATTTCTGAATATGGTTATTGGTTAATAATTAACCTGTTTTTTCTGTTTTACATACAAACCAATATTAAGGTTATTGCAAACCAGGACAACGGGTTAATTCAATATGCTGATTTTTGGGGAGTTTCATTTGTCGTATGATGTGCTAAAAATTACTATAAAGTTGACTTTGACTTTGAAATGAACAGCTATGTCGAGACTATAAAAATACTTGTGGAGAATTTGATTGCTGTTATTATCACATTTGAATTAAAATGTCATAAAAAGATATGGCTTAACCCATGTTGTGATGCAGGCGATCCTATACTCGCCTGAAAATGAAAGTTGTCCGACTGTTCAGTGAGATTGGGATAAAGTTGCATGTAATGATACCAAGATGTCCTTCAACTGGAAGTGTGAAGAACACCAGATATTTTTCAATTCTTCATATCTGCGGGATCACTCGCTCGCTCTTTCTCCAAGCCTGCTTTTTCATATTCGATAGCGACGCTACTCAAAATCTCTCCGACAAGTTTCAATCACAACTTCCTTCTTCCCATCAAGCCCCTCTAGGGTCTGCAGTGGACTGTATCTTTCTGATTTTGTCTGACAATTGTTACTGTGGCACATCAGCGAAGCCGCTCAGGATCAAAATGAATCACAAGTCAGAACCAGTCTGGATTCCAAAGCTGTTCTAGATCATGGGTGAAGAGTTAATCAAATGCTTAAATGTCACATAAACATTACCCATTACTCTCTGCAAAAGTGTCAGAATGACTGATACAGCATCTGACTGTGGTGAGACTACACACTTTCTAAACTACATTTATTCTAGTGACTTTTTTTGACCACACAATTTGACCACACAGGCTTTTACAAACCCGATTCCAAAAAAGTTGGGACACTGTACAAATTGTGAATAAAAAAGGAATGCAATAATTTACAAATCTCATAAACTTATATTTTATTCACAATAGAATATAGATAACATATCAAATGTTGAAAGTGAGACATTTTGAAATGTCATGCCAAATACTGGCTCATTTTGGATTTCATGAATAAGAGACCGGAAAAGTTAAATGTACATATAAGGAACAGCTGGAGGACCAATTTGCAACTTATTAGGTCAATTGGCAACATGATTGGGTATAAAAAGAGCCTCTCAGAGTGGCAGTGTCTCTCAGAAGTCAAGATGGGCAGAGGATCACCAATTCCCCCAATGCTGCGGCGAAAAATAGTGGAGAAATATCAGAAGGGAGTTTCTCAGAGAAAAATTGCAAAGAGTTTGAAGTTATCATCATCTACAGTGCATAATATCATCCAAAGATTCAGAGAATCTGGAACAATCTCTGTGCGTAAGGGTCAAGGCCGGAAAACCATACTGGATGCCCGTGATCGGGCCCTTAGACGGCACTGCATCACATACAGGAATGCTACTGTAATGGAAATCACAACATGGGCTCAGGAATACTTCCAGAAAACATTGTCGGTGAACACAATCCACCGTGCCATTCGCCGTTGCCGGCTAAAACTCTATAGGTCAAAAAAGAAGCCATATCTAAACATGATCCAGAAGCGCAGGCGTTTTCTCTGGGCCAAGGCTCATTTAAAATGGACTGTGGCAAAGTGGAAAACTGTTCTGTGGTCAGACGAATCAAAATTTGAAGTTCTTTTTGGAAAACTGGGACGCCATGTCATCCGGACTAAAGAGGACAAGGACAACCCAAGTTGTTCTCAGCGCTCAGTTCAGAAGCCTGCATCTCTGATGGTATGGGGTTGCATGAGTGCGTGTGGCATGGACAGCTTACACATCTGGAAAGGCACCATCAATGCTGAAAGGTATATCCAAGTTCTAGAACAACATATGCTCCCATCCAGACGTCGTCTCTTTCAGGGAAGACCTTGCATTTTCCAACATGACAATGCCAGACCACATACTGCATCAATTACAACATCATGGCTGCGTAGAAGAAGGATCCGGGTACTGAAATGGCCAGCCTGCAGTCCAGATCTTTCACCCATAGAAAACATTTGGCGCATCATAAAGAGGAAGATGCGACAAAGAAGACCTAAGACAGTTGAGCAACTAGAAGCCTGTATTAGACAAGAATGGGACAACATTCCTATTCCTAAACTTGAGCAACTTGTCTCCTCAGTCCCCAGACGTTTGCAGACTGTTATAAAAAGAAGAGGGGATGCCACACAGTGGTAAACATGGCCTTGTCCCAACTTTTTTGAGATGTGTTGATGCCATGAAATTTAAAATCAACTTATTTTTCCCTTAAAATGATACATTTTCTCAGTTTAAACATTTGATATGTCATCTATGTTGTATTCTGAATCAAATATTGAAATTTGAAACTTCCACATCATTGCATTCTGCTTTTATTCACAATTTGTACAGTGTCCCAACTTTTTTGGAATCGGGTTTGTATTTGAAAGGTAAAGAGAGATAAAGTGCTTCCAAATATATACTATGATGGTATCATACAGTGAATCAGGGGATAATACCATGGTATTTGATATATAGCATGGATATATAGCATAGGACGAAAGATTACAGTATTCATAAGTGTATGCAGTATATGGTACCATGTGGCACCCCATGGTAGGCTACTTCAAAGAAAAAAAAAACGTATTAACATTATGGCAATACGTCGTATTTTTTTCGTTAATGACAGCAGTTTTGTAATGAAAGCATCCAAGAAAAGGTTTGTCGGTTTAAATAAGATGCAATAGATGAGCTGGGGTGGTGGGTGCTTGGTGAGGTGTGTTGAGGACAGATCTATGTACATTTGAGTTATCTGGATATAGTTGATGTTTTGTCATGATCCTGAAATGTTCTGTTCTTTGAAGCTTATCTCTGAGCTGTCTTGATGGCAACCGGTCCATAAACCCAAACCCCTAAGTGTGGAAGAGGTTGTAACTGTAAACAAGATTAGATCTTGGGTTGTATCTTGAATTTCACTAGAAATAATGTAACAGGTAAACACTTACAACTTTAATTAATCCTCAACTTTCTTCTAGCTCTTTCTCTTTGTTTTGGCTGTGTTGGAAGTGTACTGGCTCTTTTAAATTCTTAAAAGGGCCTTCTGTCTGATTTGATGTTTCATCTTTTTAATCTCTTCATCTTTTTTTAAACTCTTATGCTCATCAAGCCTGCATTTATTTGATCAAAAATACAGAAAAAAGCAGTAATATTGTGAAATAGTATTACAATTTAAAATAATGGTTTTCTATTTTAATATACTTTAAAATATAATTTATTTTTGTGATGCAAAGCTGAATTTTCATCAGCCATTACTACAGTTTTCAGTGTCACATGCTCCTTCAGAAATCATTCTAATATGCTTATCTATTATCAATGTTGGAAATTGCTTACAATTTTTTACTTTTTACAGGATTCATTGATGAATAACAGCGTTTATTCAAAATAGAAATCTTTTCTAACAATTTAAATCTTTAATATCACTATTTATCAATTTAACACATCCTCGCTGAATAAAAATATTAATTTCTCTCTCTCTCTCTCTCAAAAAAAAAATACTGACCTCAGACTTTTGAACGGTAGTGTATATTTTTACAAAGGATTTCTGTTTTAAATAAATGCTGTTCTTTTTTTTTTTCTTTCTTTTCATCAAAGAATCCTGAAAAAAGTATCACAGGTTATAAAAAATATATATATATATATATTAAGCAGCACAACTGTTTCCAACATCATAAATCAGCATATTAGAATGATTTCTGAAGGTGAACACTGAAGATTGGAGTAATGGCTGATGATTCAGCTTTGCATCACAGAAATAAATTATATTTACTGTATATATTAGTATATTAAAATGGAAAATCATTATTTTAAATTGTAATAAATATTATAGATAATATTATATATAATATATTCACAATATTACTGTATTATAGATAATATTATATATAATATATTCACAATATTACTGTATTTTTGATTAAATAAATGCAGGCTTGATGAGCATAAGAGACTTCTTTAAAAAAACATTAAAAAGGGTATGTTTCCAAACTTTTAACCGGTACTGTATATATTGTAACAATGTAAAAGTCTTGTCACTTTTGATCATTTTGTTTAAGTATTAATTTCTTAAAAAGAACTTGACCCCAAACTTTTGAATGGTACATTATGAATTATTTACATTTATAAAAGTATTGTACAAACAATTTCACATATGTTTCTACAGATATTTCAAGTGTATATTAAGTCATCACATTTCACTGCATTGCTTAACATCTTTGTCAATGTCAATATATATATGTGTCTTTTCCAGTAAACACAAGAATACTCAATTATCTGTGGCAACTCAACCCAGCTATTCTAATCAAATATGCATGTGTGATTGAAGAACTAAATTAGCCAGAGAAGAATTAGTACGATTAGTGGAATCTGGCGCATTATCTCGGATGTAATAAACGACGTACAAAGAACAGGGCCTGGGATTCGCAGAGGCAGGGTAATAACAGAGAGACGCAGCAGTTTTTACATAATCTGTTGTGTTTAGAGCAGTCTGTCAGATATGGCACATTCAAAAATGTCCAAGCCGGCTTTCTTTGAACTGCTTTCTGTTCGTACAACTTTATCAACACTGAATTAAATGCAAATAGCTCCCTCCCTCCCTCTTGCTCGCTCGCTCGCTCATGTGCTTTCTCTCTCTGCCTCACAATAACAAACAAACAAAGCAGTATGGAAGAGAACAAAGCTGAGGTATTGTCTCAAAGGATGGCGAGGAATACAACATTTATAAGCATTCTGTGGATGTACGCCCCATCCTCTCAGCAAAGGCTTTTAACTCCAACTGTATGACCGCGCTGATGGGCCGTGCGCACTCGTGTACGCCCCCAGATGCAAAATGTTTAAAAAAGAAATGTGGTTCCCGTTTTAACGTCAAATGCACACAGTTTTCCTCAAGATGCATGTGTAAGATTGTAAAAAATGGCACAAATTCTCTCTCCCCCTCTCTGTCTCTCTCTCTCTGTGTATAGGCCTATATATGAACGCACAGCTTTTTGAAGCAGACTGAGATCTGACAGAATGCTTACAGTTCCGCTGTATCCGATCTCCCCTTGTGTGTGTATTGATTCGGTTCTGTGGTATATTCTGTCAGCCCTTCGAGCTAACTGACCCTTTGATCCTTTCAGACAACGCGGCACAAACATTTTGTTACATCACATTTTAAAGTTTTTGGGTGCATTTGAAGTTGGCCTGACAAATATGAATGCCTCCTTGAAGGTCCTCTTCCATTTCAAGCTACTTTCAGATTATATGAAAATAATAAACTGGCAGAAATTGAATTGATGTTCCTGTTAGCTGACTGATTTCTCTTATCCATCTTTAGGTGGTAAGCTACATCTAATAGACAATCTACTCTTGTTATATGGTGTGAACTCTATCATGCGATGCTGAGGCAGCCTCAGACCGCGTGCTTTCTTTCTCTTTGCCCGTCACTGGAATATTTTAGTTGAAATGCAATTCTGCAAGACAATTCCATTATTTTGAATGAATTATGAATTTGGGACTGTTTACAATGAATCCCTCTAGTGAGATTTGGAATGACAGAGAAAGATAGAAAGAGTTAGAGATAGTTTACCCTGGAGATGTTCTCTTGGTTGAAAGGGCCTCCCACATACTGTAGACAGCCAGTCTGTCTGTTTGATTCATTTCCTATGTCTGTGTGTGAGTGAGAGAGAGAGAGAGAGAGAGAGAGAGAGAGAGAGAGAAGGAGAGAAGGAAAGGGAATTGGTATGGAAAAGTGATTGAGGGAGAATGGAGAATATTTCATCATATACAGCAAATGAGTGCAGTGCCCTCTTGTGGAGTGATAAATCGCTCATATCAGTTTCTTACCTAAATAAGCTGTTCCTGGACCTGTTGACAGATTGTGGTTCAGATAAAATAACAATTTTGGCCATTATTTACTCACTTTCATATTGTTCAAAATCAGTAGGTAACACGAAACATAGTAGATAAACACAGTAACACGAAAGGTGAATTTTTTAGGAATATCCTGGCCTGAATGAGGACTTTTAGAAGTTTTCCGAAGCTGTAAAATTTGTTTGATGAACAGATAATCGCTGATGATCTTCATTCTCCAGTGAGCTGTTTGGACCATTTAGTCAATGAAATTGAGAACAGATCAGCCTGATTTGTGAATGAATCATTCAGACTGGTTTGGTGAACTAGATCAACTGATTGTTCATTGAAAATATATGATTTAAAAGAACTAGTTGTTCAAGAATCTGATGATACTTGGCTCACAAAGGGATAATGACTTACATTTTGATCTGTCATCACACAAAACTTATTTGGCTTCAGCAGACTAGATATATAGTGCAGAAGTCATATGAAACACTTTGATTCTTTTATTCTATATTTTTTTTGTCCTTTAGTCACTCTTTCAATATGAAAGTGGATGATGATTTGGGGCTGTCAAGCTTCAAAAAGCACAACAACAACACCATAAAACTGGTACACCTCTTGTTCTGTATTTCAAGTCTTCTGAAGCTGAACAATATAGATTTGTCTGACGAACAGACCAATAATCACTGATGATTTTCCCTCCAGTGAGCTGTTAACAGTTGTGACTGGATCACAGAGAACTGAATCAGCCTGATTTCATTCCGACTGGTTTGGTCAACTGGATCAACAGATTCATTGAAAAGATTTGACTCAAAAGAACAGCTCGTTCAGGAATCTGGTGATACTTCCCTCATGAACAAACAAAGAGCAAGAGCAAGAGCAAATAATGACTTACATTTTGGTCTGCTGGATTCAGAAGACATGAAAAAGTCATATGAATCACTTTGATGGTGCCATTTTGTTATTAAGATGCTTGACAGCCTCAGTCCTTGATTACTTTTATAATATTAAATGGTAACAGTAGCCAGGATGTTCTTCTAAAATTCACCTTTTGTGCTCCACAGAAGAAATCAAATCAACACATGCAGGTTTGGAACGACATGAAGGTGAGTAAATGGTGGCAATTTTATTTTTGGCTGAGCTATTCCTTTGCCGACAGTTTAATGAACCAGTGATCACAGATCAGCCTCTCTTCTACACTAAGAAACACAGGTGTGCAGTTCTCCCAGTGGTGTCATCTGTTCAAATGATATGAAAACACGTCTATATGTCACTGATATCGCGTTAGGACAAGCACACATTTCGCAGTAGCTTCAGAGGGGGGCTGGGAATGAGTATTCCTTTGCCGATGTCAAAAAGAAAGCGAAAGGGAAAACATAATTCCTCTCATTTATCTGTTATTACTTTTTTTCTCTCTGAGATGAGCTGGAAAGGTAACAGAGGATGTCAAGGTTGTGCTAAAGCAGTATTCCAGCAAACTTCTCTTTTTCTCTCTTTCAAACACACATGCACACGTTCTGCTTTCAAAGTGTATGTGTAAGAGAGAGCAGTCGTGCCCCCTCGGACCTTTCTGCTGAGAAACTCTGAAATGTAAGATAGGGTTATTAAACAACTAGACTGTCCTGCAGTCGGACGAAATGGTGTTTGGGTCACTGACCATGTGTAAACGCTTGTTGCTTTTCTTTGTTCCTGTCAGAACCCTGACGTTTTCAACAGCAAAACAATGAGGTGTACACTGTACAGTTCTTCACTTTACTGGTCTCACAGCATTCAAGGTTCACAGTGTGATTTTGTTTAGCAGCAGAGAGCCATTCAGTTTCTTTTTTCCTGTTAACTATCTCTCTTTCTGTCTGTTAGCGATGAGGGTCTCACATTAAGAGAAGATCTCTGATGATGGCTCCCTTGGATGAAATCTAAGTGTCATGCACCTTTTTGTATAGAAATGTATTTATTTTATGAATGCATTTCATATTAGTACCATATTATATATATTTTTTTATTTTATTATATTATAATCGTGTCAGATTTTCTGCTTTTAATCAGATTTACTATTTACTGTCATCTAACACTCAAAGTTAATATTTAAAATCAATAATTTGGTAGTACTGTTAAATATATTAGGAGAATACATCTTTTATATTTTCAGTTATAATGCTGGGATTTCTTGATTTGTGTAACATTGAACTATTTTATTTATTTATTTACACAAAATTGTACATTTATTGTTTGTCAGTATCGGCCAATTAGTGCATCACTAATTAAATAAATGCACTGATATGCCCAAATGTTCAGTTAAAATAAAATAACTATTTAGTTGTTTTGTTTTATTAAAGTAAAGAACTAAAAAAACCTAGTGGTGCAGTTTTTATTTAGCATGAAAGGAGATTTATTTATTTTATTTATGTATGCATGTATGGATATACACTCACCTAAAGGATTATTAGGAACACCATACTAATACTGTGTTTGACCCCCTTTCGCCTTCAGAACTGCCTTAATTCTACGTGGCATTGATTCAACAAGGTGCTGAAAGCATTCTTTAGAAATGTTGGCCCATATTGATAGGATAGCATCTTGCAGTTGATGGAGATTTGTGGGATGCACATCCAGGGCACGAAGCTCCCGTTCCACCACATCCCAAAGATGCTCTATTGGGTTGAGATCTGGTGACTGTGGGGGCCATTTTAGTACAGTGAACTCATTGTCATGTTCAAGAAATCAATTTGAAATGATTCGAGCTTTGTGACATGGTGCATTATCCTGCTGGAAGAAGCCATCAGAGGATGGGTACATGGTGGTCATAAAGGGATGGACATGGTCAGAAACAATGCTCAGGTAGGCCGTGGCATTTAAACGATGCCCAATTGGCACTAAGGGGCCTAAAGTGTGCCAAGAAAACATCCCCCACACCATTACACCACCACCACCAGCCTGCACAGTGGTAACAAGGCATGATGGATCCATGTTCTCATTCTGTTCACGCCAAATTCTGACTCTACCATCTGAATGTCTCAACAGAAATCGAGACTCATCAGACCAGGCAACATTTTTCCAGTCTTCAACTGTCCAATTTTGGTGAGCTTGTGCAAATTGTAGCCTCTTTTTCCTATTTGTAGTGGAGATGAGTGGTACCCGGTGGGGTCTTCTGCTGTTGTAGCCCATCCGCCTCAAGGTTGTGCGTGTTGTGGCTTCACAAATGCTTTGCTGCATACCTCGGTTGTAACGAGTGGTTATTTCAGTCAAAGTTGCTCTTCTATCAGCTTGAATCAGTCGGCCCATTCTCCTCTGACCTCTAGCATCAACAAGGCATTTTCGCCCACAGGACTGCCGCATACTGGATGTTTTTCCCTTTTCACACCATTCTTTGTAAACTCTAGAAATGGTTGTGCGTGACAATCCCAGTAACTGAGCAGATTGTGAAATACTCAGACCGGCCCGTCTGGCACCAACAACCATGCCACGCTCAAAATTGCTTAAATCACCTTTCTTTCCCATTCTGACATTCAGTTTGGAGTTCAGGAGATTGTCTTGACCAGGACCACACCCCTAAATGCATTGAAGCAACTGCCATGTGATTGGTTGATTAGATAATTGCATTAATGAGAAATTGAACAGGTGTTCCTAATAATCCTTTAGGTGAGTGTATGTATGTCTATTTGTTTAGTTTTGATATTATAAGTTCCAGTAATTTGAGTTTCAAGAGAAATTAAGGGTTAATTGGATGCACCGAATTTAGATGTGAATACGTAATACCTGCTACAGCTTTTTAACTTCAATAAACTTGCAATAATTTTCAGTTATTATAGTATTTTATAGTATATAGTATATTATAGTATTTTGGTTTGGAAGTTTCATGTAAAATCCACTTGGCGCAAAAACAAGGGCATTACTTTACAGGCTGTGTCAGTAATTGTGTCTATAGCAACATGCTGATTGGGAAAAAAAAAAAACGATAACACATCTGTTTTTACCAATTTTTTTTATTTTCTTTTGGAGATTAAAGTGGGTCAAACAAATAGGATGCTGAAAACACTTGCATGCCTTATCTTGATTGAATGAGCCTGCGGTCGCATTCTGCCTCTGACCTTTGGCTGGTTGGATTACCATAATCCATAATCTAGTGCTTTGATTGAGTTGGGCTGTGGGCCGCGTCTGTTTGGGGGGACTGTATTAGGTGTGTGTCTCTGAGCATAGGGGCACTCTGATGATTAAAGGCCCAGATCTGACATGAATCTGTGTGTCTGAATCAGTGTGTCGGCCCGTGGGCATGGAGCTTTGTGCTCAACCGTCTCCTGCTTCTCTAGAACTCTTTAACAACAAAGCAGATCAGATTGAGGCAAGGGATAGACGACGCATTAACGTTATTACTGCAACATTAAGGGAGCTGGAGGCAGGAGGCACTTTGCGGCATTGCATACGTGAGCAGTGTGGGGCTTTTCTTATTTCATTTGTCAGCTTGTAAGCTTCAAAGTATCTATGCAGAGAGACTAGAACAACTGCTCCTTGAACAGTCTGGGTTAAGATAGAGGTTATGACACACTGACATATAATTCATTAGCCTAACGGTAGGCCATTTATGGTTTCCAAGAAACGTTTGCTGCATTAATATAAAATTCCAGAGACTTAGGTTTGTGTTTTAACAGTGATTGATTAGAAAATGTCCCTACCAAACTATACAGATGCACCGTGTTTTCGCCTACACTGTGAAATTGCGTGTTACTGCTCATCACTTGTTCTCGTTTAGAGTGTTTATGTACGTGTTCAATATATTTTCTACATAGAATAAAAACATCTAAACAATGCAAGAAGGATGATTTTATAAAAAAAATCCTGGTTGTTTTACAGCTCTTGCTTGTTTTATGCATGCAGTGTAAAATTTTATGTGCATTTAACAGGTGATTTAAATACAACATGATTTCATAAAATGAATAAAAAAATCTAAATTTTCAGTATATACAGCACTATCCGTTTCCAAATATGTGGGGACGAACTGTCCCTTTAAGGGTTTCTTAAAGGGTTAGTTAACCCAAAAATGAAATTTCTGTCATTAATTACTCACCATCGTGTCGTTCCAAACCCGTAAGAGCTTCGTTCATCTTCGGAACACAAATTAAGATATTTCTGATTAAATACGAGAACTCTCTGACCCCTCCATAGACAGCAATTGAATTGACACTTTCAAGGCCCAGAAAGGTAAAAACATTGTTAAAATAGTCCATGTGATCACGTGTCCATGTGACTATGTGATTAATGGTTCAACCTTAATTTTATGAAGCGACGAGAATACTTTTTGTGCGCAAAAAACTAACAAAAATAACGACTTTATTCAACAATTTCTTCATGTCAGTCTTCTACGCTGTTTACGTTGGCCAGCTCCTGCGTCAGCATCACACACGTGTCGTGGTGCTTGCGTGAACAGCTTCGGCCAATGGTAAGCTGCCGTAGCTCTGACATAACTCGGAAGTGCTGGACTGTATTTACTACGTCAACAGCGTAAGAGTCTGACACAGACATGAAGAAATTGTTGAATGAAGTCATTATTTTGTTTTTTGCGCACAAAAAGTACTCTCAACCACTGGAGTCACATGGACTATTTTAACAATGTTTTTACCTTTCTGGGCCTTGAAAGTGTCAATTAAATAGCTGTCTATGGGGTCAGAGAGCTCTCGGATTTCATCAAAACTATCTTAATTTGTGTTCCGAAGATGAACGAAGGTCTTGCGGGTTTGGAACGATATGAGGGTGAGTAATTAATAATTTTTAAGAATAATTTTAATAATTAAGAATTTTCATTTTTGGGTGAACTAACCCTTTAATTTCTTGAATATCTCTGAAAGGACAACCAGAAAGCATTCAACAATTGTTTAGCAAACAATTTACAATTATTATGTTGTTATACCTCCTGCTGTACTGCTACTATACATTTCCAGCATTCCGTTCACATCTATAAATACTAATTTTACAACGGTTAAAGCTGTTGAATTCCACCCCAATTCCATATTTCTGCGTTCCTCATGATAATCAGCATTGGCTACTGTGTAATCTCTATGGTGACCCAACAGCTGACGGATAATCTCATTGTTATATTTATAGTCCTCAGCAGAGGCAAACAAATAACAATGCTCACAAACATTAAATCCACACAGATTCTAATCTACCATTACTGAAATGAAATCTAGACTCTAATCACCTTCATCGCTGTGCAATTTTAATGCGGAAATATAAGGACATTGCTAAAATAGATTTATTCCATTTATTTATTTATTTAAAATATTGTGGGCCATTTGTACTTTTAGTGATTACTTTTACAATCAAATGGCAGCTATCTTATTTGGGTGATTGTGTTGGCTAAGTGCTTTTACCTTCATTGGTAACAAGTCCAATTAGATAATGTTAGTTAATAACATTAACTATGAGCAAAATTTCTTGACAGTGTTCATTTGTTACAGTATTTATTCATCTTTATTAACGTTAGTTAACAAAAGTACAACACTGTAACAAAATTAAATGAAGAAGGACAAAGAAGTTGGGGTTGGCAAGTAATACAAACTTTATTAGCCTCAAAAAATAAACAAACAAAAACCTGTGGGCTCTCTACCAAACAGTCACAAACACAGGATGAAAACACAGGTTAAATCAGTCTCTCTCTTTCTCTGTCCCAGGTCTGCGGGCGCTTATATCCCGTCACTCCGCCAATCACTGGAATTATAGACAAGTATTAGTTATCATGCACTTGACCTCATCACCTCTCGTCTCCGCACCCGATCCCGCGCTGCAGACCTCGCTGATCCACACTCGCCACAAAAAATGTTTAGTTTAATTAGTTCATATTAGCTCAAATCCATTAAATAATATTATCAGATACAACTTTTGATCCATCCATCCATCCGGTCAGATTTAACAATAAAAAAAAATAAAATAAGCATGACTATTTGGATGTCTATTAAAAATGTTGGCATTTGGTAATCGCATGTTTTGGCTGCTACACAGAAAATGAGATATTCATTCAAGAGACAATGGCTTATTATCCCCAGTAATGGCACCGTAAAACCCTAGAATATTATCAAGGTAATCCCTAATTATTTGCCTACATGCTGTTTAACATGCAGGCAGCAGTAACACACAGACATGTTCAGTTTTGGAGTGGTGATCTAATTATCTGAAGTCCAGATGCTGGAGGGATAATCCCGCTACTTGAGTTATGCCGGACCGAATCCTGTGCACACACACAATCTAATTGCCCTGAAGTCATGTGTTGGAAACATCTGACCATTATTGGTCACGTTGACCTTGCGAAATACTAGTCCGCAGTGACTTTTCCCCTGTTTTTTTTACATTGCTTCGAGCCTCTGGCTGATTAGCAAAGGTACAAACAGGTCTTTTTTTTCTCTCAAAGTGATGACTTAATTCTGCAGGGGACAGGCTAGATAGCAGAGCGCACTGATGTGTCCACGTGCCATTTCTCAGGTGTTGATGCAGTTCTCTCCCGGAGATCTATAGCACCTGCTAGCAGAGGCTATGGTTCAATAACTCCCGTCCGATAACAGCAAAAGACCAGCATTTGACATTTGAAGAATAAGCTCAATAGTCCAGCCAGTCAAACATGGATAGAGCTTCTATTGATCTCTGTACGCTGGAGTGAAGATAGTCCTTCCTCGGTTTCCCCATTAGAATTGTGTCTTGTAATAACCAACTCTCATTCTATGTTGCTTGCTTATTTTTCTCCCTGGCATGATCCAGACTCTCCATGGTACATAAAATATGCAGCAAAAGCCTAATCACTTTGAGTAAATGAGGTTAACACTGGGTATCGTGGGCTTTGGAGTTCATTATGTTGTCACTAGGTGCATTAGCTTAAGAACAAAAACGTGTTTCTCGCTCAATTAAACCACAGTCTGTCATATACATTTCTGTACAACCATTCACTCATATACAAACCCGATTCCAAAAAAGTTGGGACACTGTACAAATTGTGAATAAAAAAGGAATGCAATAATTTACAAATCTCATAAACTTATATTTTATTCACAATAGAATATAGATAACATATCAAATGTTGAAAGTAAGACATTTTGAAATGTCATGCCACATATTGGCTCATTTTGGATTTCATGAGAGCTACACATTCCAAAAAAGTTGGGACAGGTAGCAATAAGAAGCCGGAAAAGTTAAATGTACATATAAGGAACAGCTGGAGGACCAATTTGAAATTTATTAGGTCAGTTGGCAACATGATTGGGTATAAAAAGAGCCTCTCAGAGTGGCAGTGTCTCTCAGAAGTCAAGATGGGCAGAGGATCACCAATTCCCCCAATGCTGTGGCGAAAAATAGTGGAGCAATATCAGAAAGGAGTTTCTCAGAGAAAAATTGCAAAGAGTTTGAAGTTATCATCATCTACAGTGCATAATATCATCCAAAGATTCAGAGAATCTGGAACAATCTCTGTGCGTAAGGATCAAGGCCGGAAAACCATACTGGATGCCCGTGATCTTCGGGCCCTTAGACGGCACTGCATCACATACAGGAATGCTACTGTAATGGAAATCACAACATGGGCTCAGGAATACTTCCAGAAAACATTGTCGGTGAACACAATCCACCGTGCCATTCGCCGTTGCCGGCTAAAACTCTATAGGTCAATAAAAAAAGCCATATCTAAACATGATCCAGAAGCCCAGGCGTTTTCTCTGGGCCAAGGCTCATTTAAAATGGACCGTGGCAAAGTGGAAAACTGTTCTGTGGTCAGACGAATCAAAATTTGAAGTTCTTTTTGGAAAACTGGGACGCCATGTCATCCGGACTAAAGAGGACAAGGACAACCCAAGTTGTCATCAGCGCTCAGTTCTGAAGCCTGCATCTCTGATGGTATGGGGTTGCATGAGTGCGTGTGGCATGGGCAGCTTACACATCTGGAAAGGCACCATCAATGCTGAAAGGTATATCCAAGTTCTAGAACAACATATGCTCCCATCCAGACGTCGTCTCTTTCAGGGAAGACCTTGCATTTTCCAACATGACAATGCCAGACCACATACTGCATCAATTACAACATCATGGCTGCATAGAAGAAGGATCCGGGTACTGAAATGGCCAGCCTGCAGTCCAGATCTTTCACCCATAGAAAACATTTGGCGCATCATAAAGAGGAAGATGCGACAAAGAAGACCTAAGACAGTTGAGCAACTAGAAGCCTGTATTAGACAAGAATGGGACAACATTCCTATTCCTAAACTTGAGCAACTTGTCTCCTCAGTCCCCAGACGTTTGCAGACTGTTATAAAAAGAAGAGGGGATGCCACACAGTGGTAAACATGGCCTTGTCCCAACTTTTTTGAGATGTTTTGATGCCATGAAATTTAAAATCAACTTATTTTTCCCTTAAAATTATACATTTTCTCAGTTTAAACATTTGATATGTCATCTATGTTGTATTCTGAATACAATATTGAAATTTGAAACTTCCACATCATTGCATTCTGTTTTTATTCACAATTTGTACAGTGTCCCAACTTTTTTGGAATCGGGTTTGTAGTAGGGATCTCTAACCATACTCCTCTCTACCTTTAGTCCAAGCTGGTTTATGCTGATTTTCTGCTGGTTCAGAAAGTCATGCTTTTATTTATTGAATAATTGATTGATTGATTGATGGATGGGCATCAGTGACCATTTTACTTTGGGTAAGATCAATAAGAAAAAAACTTAAATACTTATTGTTTGAAAAAAAGGAAAGTCAAGTGGCACAATTGTCGTTTAGCACTGTTACGTAATACGTAATTGATTACTTTTTTCAAGGTACTAGTAAAGTAATGCATTACTTTTAAATTTACAACAAAATATATGTTACTTTTTCAAATAAGTAATGCAAGTTACTTTGTTTTCCCATTTTATACACCTTTTCTGTGCCCATGTTGAGAATAACTGGGAGTAAGAGGCAAAAGTTTTGTGTGCGCTGTGTGAAAATCATGCTTATTGTAGTTCTAGACTGAATGTGTACATGCACTCATCTCACTTGCACAAATAGACTCAATATTCTTCAAAATGAAAAATGTGAAAATGCAAACTCAGACTATTACGCAAACCTGCAATAATTAAATGTTAAATTACACAAATATACTTTAAAGGGTTAGTTCACCAAAAAACTGTCTTCCGTCTGGGCCTCTGACGTGAACTCACGAAGCACCTTGACGCATGCGTGAGAATATGACAAAGAGGCAGCGTTCTTTAGCACTTTAGCACCATTTTGAGCACTACGCCAAGACCTAAAGCACAATCAATGTAGAATTCAACAGCTTATATACGGCGCGTCTTCCTCTGCTTGTAAACAAAGTTCCTCGCTTCCGGGTCATGTGTCAGAATGGCAGCTCTACGTCATATTCTCGCGCATGCGTCGTGGTGCTTCGTGAGTTCACGTCAGAGGCCCAGACGGAAGACAACAACTTGTTGAATAAAGTCGTTATTTTGATTTTTTTTTTGCGCACAAAAACTATTCTCGTCGCCTCATAAAATTATTGTAGAACCACTGTAGTGAGATGGACTTTTTAACGACGTCTTTAGTACCTTTTATGGGTCTTGAGAGAGGAAATGTCATTGCTGCCAATGGAGGCCTTTCTGAGCCATCGGATTTCAACAAAAATATCTTAATTTGTGTTCCGAAGATGAACAAAGGTCTTACGGGTGTCGAACGACATGAGGGTAAGTAAGTAATGACAGAATTTTCATTTTTGGGTGAACTAACCCTTTAAGTATTTAATCTTACTTTATTAACCAACGTCTTTGCTCCTTCGATGATCCAATTCAACCCTACTAAAAATGACTTTAGTTAAATATAATTTTTTTTGGCTTTATTGCTGAAGTAAGAGTGTTGAACTTTCTTCTTCTGCATCTTATTCTTCTGCAATCCAAAATGGCAGGCATAAATAGGGCATACATTTGCATTTCCTTCAACCTGAGTCTTATTCATTTCACTTTTGTGTGAAAGAGTCTTTAATTTGCCAAAATAGACAAACAAACAAACGCTTGTCTACTACGTCTACTAACTCTCATTAGAGTGTTGGGACCAGATTTACTAAAAGGGCAAATTAGCATGAGAGCGCAATTCCAAAAAAAGGCTGATGGGAGTGGAAAGTTCTGCGCATGATCTACTGACGACGCGCAATTTAGAACACACAGACGCAGCCAGATCATTTCCATAATGACCAACGCAATCTACCAGTTAGTGTCTGGTTTAAGACGTGCTTTTTTTGGGCGGTAAATAATGGCGCAAACACCAGAAAAATGACGAGTGCAAACCTAAATCACCTTGCATGATTAATTTAAATACTCTCCTCCCATAAATTTTGCGTCTGAAAGGGAAACTCCTACAAATGCATATGCAATAAGGTCAGCAGCAAAAATAACTGTGCCCACGCCTTTTCAGCACTAATTTATCACTGCGTGTCTTTATTAAATCCTGACAGTAGTTTTTTAATGCCAAAAGAGGGTTTGCACTGGCGCAAGCTGTTAGTAAATCTGGCCCTTAGTAGAGTATTAGTAGACTGGTAGGGTTAGGGTTAGAATAAGTTGACATGTAGTTGTAAAGATACTTATAGTCAGTAGAATGTCAGTTGGAGGACCATCACAATAGAGAGTTAACAGATATTAAGCCAACAGTCTACTAATACTCTAATGACAGTTAGTTGACATGTAGTTGCAAAAGTTACTTATAGTCAACAGAATGTTCAAAAGGGACCAAGTGTTACCCAATATTGTAACGCATTACTTTTAAAAGTAACTTTCCCCAACACTGTTGTTTAGCATTCCCTACATTAACCAGCTTAGTCTGTCTGATGAAGCTGGTTGACCAAAGAAGTCTTTCTGTTTGAAAAACCTTGGTCGGGGAACCAGCATCCAGAACACACAGAACACATACTGGTCTTTTCAAAGTGGTACATGTTTCTACTAAAACTGGAGAGTGGGAGAAAAAGAGAGAGAAATAGTAACATATAGCGAAAGAAGGAGAGAGCAAAAGAGAGCTTAACCTTTGAAGAACACAGCTGACCTGAGGGAGAGATGGTGCTAAAGTGGGGTTTCCGCTGCCTCAAGGGAGCTGAGAAAGAAGAAATCAATCACACACACTTGTATGCTCACACGCCTTGGGAGCAAACACAAGCTTACATGCAGACACACACTCACAGGTTGTGCTCCTCACTCCATCTGAGAAAATATAAGCTCTATAATCCTTTATCTCACCTCCAAAAGAGAAGAAAGATACAATAATGGGAAAGGAAGAAAATGAGAGGGAGAGAGACAGAAGGAAAAAGCAAGAAACAGCAAGCAATGGTGGGCTGAGAGAAAACAAAAGACTTGAAGAGAAAAAGAATGTAGAGAGTATAATATCAATCTCAGTGTCCAGCTTTTCCTCAGGCATGGGAACAAGACGTTCCTATTTTCCTGCCGTTTTCTTGTAACTCAGAAATCTGAATGAAGCTAAATAACAGAATTGTATAAAATCAGAAAGCTAGTCCTTTTATTACTAATTGTACTAACAATCAAAATGTTTGAGCCTATAGCAAAATAGTCCATCATTGTCAAGTTTTAATTATGTATTTATTTGATTTCAGCAACACATATTTTTGCTGTATGAAGAGGTAATCTTTTTTTTTTAAACGATTTCTAAGAAACCCTGTTGAAAGTGGATCAGACCGAGCACCATATACGAGCCCCACTCGTGATGGTGGAGGAGAGAGAGTGAGCAAGAGGGAGATTTGAAGATACTTTGAAGACTGTTGAAAGAGAGATGATTAAAAGTCTGGCAACTAACAACAGACACTTACTTGTAATCTTGTGTATGGTTTGTTCATTTTCTGTTATTTCTTGTTGTTCATTTGTAATCTATTTTGCTTCACCTCAGCTATGATAAACAGACATCCACTCTTGCATTGCGTGTTAGGGGGCAGAACAATAAAGGATGTTAAGTAGGTTTCTGGGGCCTCATTTATAAAACATGCATATGCATAGATTTGATCTTAGAGTGTGCGTACACTAAAATTGACACTAACGTTCATATTTATAAAAACTGTCTTTGACATGGAAAAGTGCTTAGCACCACGCCAGGGTCTAAGCAGACGTATACACTTTTCCTTGTGGCAGAGAGTCAGAGTATTGCAGGCATTTGGAAATCTAAGCAATTCTTGCCACTCGCCATTCTCAAGTAAAGGATTTGGACATTGACTGGTGCTCTTTCTGAAACAATTCAGCTGCGCACAATTTCAAGAAATCAATTTTCAAGAAATTGAGAAATGATTGTAAGCTCAAATGTAGGACGTTCTCTACACAACATTTTTATAAATGAGACCCCTGGACTGTATTGACTGGAAAATATGATTTGTTATCATCATTTCACTTATGCACATCGGAATACACATGCAAAGATAGCAAACACTGTTATACCGCTAGCATTAGCTTCACAGAAATACGGATGCATTCAACTTCAGAGCGTTTAAACACAGAATACAACAAATATCAATATAAATAAGGTTTAAGGCCATATTTGTGAAAATTTTAACTTACTTTCAATGTTATGCACAGGGCTTGAATACACGCAAGCCCTGTGTATTCAAGGAACTCTGGGGGCGGGACTAAGTTACGACTGTCAGTAATTCCCAAAAGACCAGTAAAAATCAACTTACTGAGCCTTTTCAACAAAGTGTGTGTGTGTTTGGGTTGATTTCAAATATCAACAGTGTTTCTCTTATCGCTTACAACACCTTTAAGTGTGCTGCTTGATTGAAGCTAGATAAACATTGGCTGCGTCCGAAAACTGGAAAATGCTGCCTTTGGAGGATACATTTCAAGGTAGGAAGGCATCAAGGAACATCCAAATCCAATGTTAGCTTCACTTCCTGTCTCCTGAGATGCCTTCATCTGATCAATTTTTGAAGGCAGCATCCTTCGCTGCCATTGATATCCCACAGTCCTATACGTTCCATTCGGTGACAGTTGAGCTAGAAAAAGAAAGATGGTGTCTGAAAGTCGCGGTTGCTGGTCAGTTTGTGGGTAAATGTATAGTTGTTTTTTCCACTTCTGATTAAATTTCTAGTGAGAAATTACTACTGTAGTAATTAAATATTTGTTTACTTCTCACCAAAGCTCACTCTATTTTGCTGTAGATCATTAAACTGTTACGCTGCCTCAGAAGTCTGTCCGAAATCAGTTTCGTGAGGTACCTTCGTGCACAAACGCTGTCTGCAGAATCATTGCCTAATAATGTAGCGAGGCAACAAGTCAGCTGCCTAAGTTTACGGATGCAGCCACTGTTTTGTTGAAAGGAGGTCACTCATTTTGTTGTAGAATACCTGTGTCTGGCTGCTCGAGTCTAATTGCTTGTTTGCAATAAACCATGTCTGATTATGGAGTTAAGTAGATGGTAGTTAATGTCAGATGACCCGTGGTTAAGTCGTTAAGGCAATGAGGTAATGTGGTTGAACTGTGGTGGAATCAATATGCCATTAGTGGCAAGGTTTTAATTGTGGTTTGATGCTTTGTGAGGGGTAACCAATCAATAAATAACCAGGGGGTAGTTATGATTAAGAGCATAAAAAGACATCGTTAGTTAAAAGTGAACATGTATAATAATGGAGACGTTGAGTTTAATTAACTGTCCATTGCATTTCATTTGTTGGATCTGTTGTAGGAGAGAGGGGTCTGCCATGGCCTGACGCAGACAAAAGAGAGAGAAAGCGAGATAGAACGAGAGAACAGGCACTACCCTTGGGGTGGAAGACAGTTCAGTTATAGTGATTGATTGATTGCACAAAGCTGCCAAGAGCAGGAGGGTACCGGACACCAGGAAAGCAAGGAAAAATGGCTGGAGTTGTGAGTGAAGAGAAAAAAAGGGACAACTTCTCTTCATTTCAATAGAGAGAACTACTTATGTTGTCTGAGAAAATCGATTTGGAGAGGAATCGGCCCTTGTGAGGAAAACGGCAAGCCTTTTTTCCTCCTTCCGTGTGTTCTCGAGTTGTCAAACTTGATGAAAGGTCTGCACCATCTTTGCTGAAACTCTGAGACAAGTGAGTTATTATACAACAATAGTATTAAAAACACGACGGACAACACAATAATTTTCCAATCCACCCATCTGTTTTTTTGGTTTTTTTTTTTTTTTTGGCCATTCTTTCTGCCTATGTGTATGTGGGTTATTTTGCCAACACAAAGGTTCACGGATATGTCATTATACTGAATGACAGCTGTCAGAACTCGACTGTTTGTCGAACTGGTGCCCGAGAGGGACAGAGCACAAGAGGAGAGAGAGGCTCTCTGAAGCCTTCTAGTCAGCTGCCAACGCCATCTCTTGATGCCATGTTCTCTTGGCACTTCTCGTCATGTCTCCCCTCTAGAAAATAACAAAGAGCTGTTCAGATACTCTGGAGATGTCTATAAAAGACACCTAGCATGAATGTGAGAATTACTGTGCACTTTGTAGGAACCCTGTTGACATTGATGTTTTTTTTACCTTGTAAATTGTGATTTTGTGAATTTTCTAGTCATCTTAAAGGGACAGTTCAACCAAAAATGAAAACTGTCATAATTTACTCACCCTCATGTTGTTCCAAATAACTTACCTTCTACTGCTGAACACAAAAGAAAGTATTTTTGAAGAATATTTAAACTATGTTTGTCTATACAGTGAATGTCAGTGATGTCCAAACAAAAAAATAAAATAAAAAAAATAAAATAAATAATAATAATAATAATAATAAAAACACTGACATTCTTCAAAATATATTGTTTTGTGTTCCACAGAAGAAATTCATACAGGTTTGGGACAACATGGTGAGTAAATAATTATAAATAAATGTTTACTTGGTTGAGCTACCCCTTTAACCCTCTATGGTACGCAATATGATTTCAATGAGGAAAAAAGTATTTGTGGTGTTTTTTCTTCTTGAAATTGGGTACTATAACAATAGCAATACAAATTTTCATATTTTTTTTATTTATTTATTTTGTAAAAGTTTGTTGCCTCAAGGCAACATTGTACCACAATGGACAAATTGAAACATTTGACGTTTTCATATAGAAAAAAGAAACACATTTATCCAGTTTTTAATGTATTACAAATTTCATATTTAATAAAAAGTAACATTTCAAATTCAGCTGTTGCTTTCAGGCAACATTGTACCATCGTGGAACACAAGTATTATATCAAGTTATCATATCCATCTTCATCCTCATCTCCATCTTCGATCTCACCCTCACTCTCTCCCTGCCGGATTGTCACTATGACCTCATCCTCACCCTCATCAACTGGCAGTTGTGTTTTATACCTTTTGTGCTACAGAAAATGTGCAGATCATAAAATGTGCAGTTATAGTATGTGAATTACTATTCTTATAAGTGCATTGCAAAATAATGCAAAAATGCAAATATATTTCATTCAAATATATAAATGCAAATAGAATTCTAACTCTTTTCCTTACAAATATACTATATTTGTATCCAACCTAGTATGTCTGGTATGGCCTTATGCGATTCCATTATGGTACAATGTTGCCTTGAGGCAACACACAGTTTTTCTGTTATTTACTCTAAAATATTTGATGATATATAATGTAAAGTTCTTGAAAATACTTCTTTACTTACCAGTCAAGGTGACTCATATGTTTTGTGGGTAATTAACTGGACGGAATGGAGGCAACACCGTACCATAGAGGGTTAAAGCTAAAGTGTATGTATGTATGTATTTTTAAATTTTTTTTTTTTTTTTTTTTGTATTGATTAATTGAGCCACTATTAGCCTATAACTAAAAGAATTGTGAAAATTAATGACGTTTCAAACAGGCTTCCAAAACTAAATGACTATTACGCTGACAGGCCCAGTTATGGCATTTTGATTAAACACTAATAGGTCTCTTTTTTTTAATGAAACATATGCATAGATTAAGTGTTCGCAATAATATCTATAACATGCAATTATGCATTTCATGCTGACTTTAACATTTTTTTTGTTACTTGTTTTGAATCTAGATAAAAAAGTTAAAAATGGCTGCCTAGTATTTTTTTCAGATTTGCTTTTGTACACAAATCTCTTAGCACATGATCTTTTTATTTGTTTTCCCCCCGAGTGTATCAAATACACTACCAAATAGCTGTAATAATGAAAAAAAGAAAAAGAAAAAAAAAAGTTTCATTAAATTATACACTATACATCTGCTCTCTGCATTCATTTGGCACTCCGGTCTGCACCTATGGCACATCGTTTTCTTCCCTCTTTCTGTTTCTGTCAGTGTTTCGCTTTCACTCACTCCCTCATTCACTCCCCTGTTAGAGGTAATTCTTATGTAATGGCCTAGGGTCGCAGTCTGAACGGTTATGTCTTTACACCTCATTCACTTTCATTGCCGCCGTTTCCCACTCGCACACTACCTCTTCATTTCTTGCATGCCTGCTAACTCTCCACCACCAAATGAAGCAGTGGAAAGGAATAAAAAAATATATAAATATATATATATATAAATAACAACTCTGAAATGAAAACGAAAATGCTTTCATTCTATTCAGTTCGTCTCAGGAGCCAGTCAATCGGAAAAGTGAACATACACACATAGTTTATAGAAAGGTGTGGTGATATAGTGGTCTGCCACTGAAGAGAAAGGTTCAGTGCACAGAATTATAAAGTGCAGCCTGCTGGAAAGGCTAACCATACAGCTACTTGAAAACCCCTTACAGCTATCGGTTTAAGAGCCATCTCCTTAATTGCCACTGAACTTCAAGTGGACCAACGACTCAAAAACCCAACAAAATATGTCTGCCATTTTTTTTAATCCTCTATGGTCTGCTGCAGTGGTGATGAGGGCATCACTTGTAAAAATACATCGTACATCACTCAGATTCTTTTAGAGAAATTTTGCTGGAAAACACTGTGTTACTTATAATTTAAGTGGAACGTTTATATACAAATATCTGATGTGCAATATTGTATCAACTCGTGATAAAAATCAATGTCTTTAGATACTTTTTTTGCATGAATATTTTTCATGCAAAAGATCTCAATATTCCAAAGTTCTGAATAACTATACACTAAATAAAGAATTTCAATATTATCATGTTGTTACTAAGAAATTGATAGAATGTATTACCTCACCCTGACTCCCATCTCTAATGTACATACATCCTAGATCAATAAAATCATAAAAACATCCATTTTCTAGTAGTTGTTCTAGTAGGTAATTGAGCGAACAATGAGGAATGAACTAACAATGAATTAACAAAATGATATTTTCCAGTTTGGATACTGGCTTTTGGCATTTGTGGAATACAGCTCTTAGTAAATTTGGATTTATGTAGCTGTGGCATGTTGATCTTTATAATGTGTATTATTACAGCGTCTTTAGATTTGAAGATATTAATTATTATCAAATCATTACCAAACAACTTATTTTAACAACGTTTCTAACATCTAAACACATTTAATATTTGTAATGCTATTTAAATTTATTTATACCTTATAATGAACAGCTTAAACCAGCCTTAGTTGGTTAACTGGACTGCTAGCCAAGTTGATTAAGCTGGTCTGTTTTTTGAGGGTATTTGGGTACTTTTCCACTTGGCCAGGCTGCAAGACCAACTAGAAAAGCTGGAACCAGCTAAAACTGGCTTTCCCCACCATTGACGGACATTTCCGTCATTTATGAGACAACGCTTCCCCGCCATTGGCGGAAATTTCAGGCTTTCCATATTAACGTAATTCCACTGTTATACGATAGGGGGCACTATTAGAGTAAAGAATCTCTGGATCAAAACACAGGCGAAAAAGAAGCAGAAACAAATGATAGCATATGTGTATATGTAAAATAGCACAATCATCAACATTAAACAGCATAAAAATTTAACTGCTAAACGTTACCGAATGAAACCCCACATCCCCCACATGATAAAAAAATACTGGTGGTGGCTGGCAATGTTTTAAAAAAAATTATGGCGATGAAAGAGTTAGGCAGGATGCCTTTCTTTACTTTTAAATTAAACCTAGTACGCTACTGAAGTACAGAGAATTGGTTTAATCTACTGGAGAGCAATGCCAAACAAGGGAAGTCTTTAAAAATCAAAAGCTAATGAAACCTAACTCTGTAACTTAAAACAAGAACGTCTCAAAGGGGACAAGCTAGTTCTTGGAACAAAATGGTTCTTCAGCAAGGGTGTTTTTTTTCCCTGTTTGTGCAGTCGTTTCTGAAGATCAGAAATGAGATTTCACTTAGATCACAGATGGAGAAGGGCCATTGAGTCGTCTACATCAGCAGAGAGCATTGTTAAGTTTAAGCTTTTACAAATTTACACTTGTGATATTGCAAGCACAGCAGCGTTTGTTTTAAGTGGTGTTCCGGTGTGGTCATGCCAGGCACAGGTCATGCGTGGGTGATGGCGTGATGCACAAGAGAATCATATTTTTGCTTTTATTCTATATCAGGAGAGCTCACTTATGCAACCTACTTATTTTCTACACACACGCACCTGCAACCTTACTGGGAAATGTACAAATGCAATCTGTCATATGAAACGAGCTGAAACCCCTTCACATCATATGCAAGTTTGGCTTTACTTCAAGCTTAAATTAAACCATAGAAATTTAATCTTGAAGGCAGACTAGCTTGTTTCCAATCATTCCCCATGTCTAAATGCTTTTCTTGTTAATCCATCTTTAGGTCATTCTGTGAAACACGTGCCCTTTCCCATTTGCTATATAGAGATTTTTGAAGTCCTTTTTTGTGAGATTTGTATTATTTCATCAGAACAATAATGTGCTGTAATGTCACTCAGTTGCATTGCGTCGTCTCAAGCTAAATTAATGCCTTCATTATATGCTAGGATATCATTTTCAAGGTTGACTGTTTTAGTTTAATTTCACATTACAAGCATTGCGCTCAAGCTAGTGAAACTACTTTGCTACAGTGTTTTTTTTTTTTTTTAGAAAATGCTGTTATTTCTACAAATATCTGCTTTTAATTTGCCAGTTGTTTATCATAGTAGCAAGGTTGACAATTTAAGTGGACATTAACTAGTTAGAGAGTTCTCATCTTGAAATAATAATAATGAACACACAATGTAAAAAAAGAAAGGGGAAAAAAGAAGGAAAAAAAGCAAGCCCATAAAAACCATCTTCATACATTTATGTATGTGCTAAAATGATGTCCAGTCAGAGTTTTGGGCATTAGTGTGACATTTGGAACATGGCTAAGATGTGGTTTGCCAATACTTCACCTGTCAGAAATGGATTAATTCATTTATTTGATTTCACTCTAAACTCTAAATTATTCTGCTGCTGTTGTTGTTGTTTCTAAATTACAGTTGAGATTTGATAATACATAGCTAATTGTTAAGTTGAAAAAAAAATATGGTAATGGTAAACAAAATTCTCAAGGCGCAGTGTGAAAACAGACATGCTGGTCTCTCACAAAAAATGGTTCATGCCCTTCATAAATATAACACATTTAAATTTCGTTTACTTTACTTAAACATATCTAATTAGGAGTAATACGTATTTATATTTAATGAGTATAACATAAAATATGTAAATAGTGTCATCTATGAAATTTAAGTTTGATCAACTCAATTTAGTTAGATTTAGGAAAGAGGAGTGCCTTCTGCACATGCAAATCTAAACAAAAGAAATAATCCTCAAATTCTTAATCTGACTTTATACTAATAATCAATTTCATGCAGTGATTTTAAAGTCTTGTAATTGTTTTTTTGTTTATAATGCATACTGAAAACATCAACCATTACACTCTTAGTTAAATATCCCATAAAATCACTTTCTTTCTTTTCTTTATTTTTTTTTTCTTTCTCCTCCTATTCAAACAGGAAATTAGGACAAAAATGTAGTGCAACATGGACGGTCAATGCCTTTGGTCTACTTTTCTGGAGAAGAGATGGTAATACAATAAAAATCTGCTAAAAGATAATTTTGTATGCTTTTAGGAGTACACTAGAATAGATGACACAGACTAAAAGCCAAAAAGCTCCAATTTTGATGTTCTGGGTTTTAAAAGTTTTATTTTTTAAATTACTGTTGTTCAGTGTGTTTTAGTCCTTGTTTGCTATCATAAGTGCTTAATTGCCTGTGTACATGCTTTGACACACACAATAATCCAAGCTTGATTAGAGCTCTGTTGGCACAGGATCTGTGGCATGGCACGGTGAACTACCACCCAGTAGTATGTTATCTGTGCCAAGCAGGGCACTGTCATGCCAATCTAGGACAGTGTCAGGCATGGAGCAAAGCCAAAGGAAGCCGCGGAAGGCAGGCATGCTTGTCTGCTGCCCACTGATTTGCCAAGGTCAAGCATGTTTGGCAGTAGTTCTGATCTCCTGTCTCCGGTGATAAAATGCCCAGACTGGGGGGAAAAAAAAGTGCCAGATGAGGTCAGATACGAAACATGATCAAATAAGATATGAGAATGGGTGAGTTAGCGCAGTGACCCAGTTGAATGTGGACAGGAAGTACATATTTTGCCCCTAAAAGTGTAATAACAAACTGTTTGCTAGTTCGCACTGCCCCAACAAACCAGGCAAAACCAGGTTGGTTTTTGTTGGATCAGTGGTTCTGTAATTCAAATATACCTGTGCATATTTTGTTAAAAAAGCAGTATGTGCGGTTCATTGGTTAGGGGTAAATCCGAATAATCCAAGTCGGCCACCTGTGGATTTTTCACTGCTACAGCGGCAGAAGCAAATCAACCGACACGTTTATACCAAGGTGGTTGTTACGCTACTTGTGCTTAAACCTGCCTCAAAACTTCAGCACTGTATCAACACTGCTGACAAGGTGCATGTGTAGTTAGGAAGAGGACTTGACTATGATTGCCCATTGCTTTGTCTGATAATTTGTCTCACATGGTTATTTGATCATTTAAAAGTGACTTTGTTAATATTTTCAAGCTTTCGTCTCCGAGCTCGCACACACTCGAGTAGACATGAAAAGAGTTACCAAATTAGCTCATCTCCTGGTACAAGTGGACGTCTCCCTGTTGTAGTTTTTGTTTCATGTCTAGGATCAAAGAGACTTGACGTTTCAGAGGAGGTTTGCATGTGAATGACACGGCCTGTTATCTCGAGCCAAAAACAAACTCATTTTCATCTTGTTTCATTAGGCAGCAACAGACACTGAGAGAATCATCAGCATACTACTCGCAGACTAAGGTACTGCCCCCGCATGTTGCATGAAACGAGTGGATTAATTTATGGTTGTCAGATGTCAAAGCAAATCTCACTTACAGACAAACTTCTGGTTTTCTATTGTTTTTTTGTTAACGGTTGTTAGTCTAGATCTAGACTAGGAGTCTGGTTTTTGTCTTATGGAAGCCCGTTTCCGCCTCAGAGTAAATAAATCAACCCAAGATTATTGGAGAAACGCGTCTATGATGACATTTCTGTAAAATGATATTACATCAGTTTCATGACACGTTCGAAAAGAAATGTCCAGTGAGTGGAGCTAAAAGCGTGTTCAGTTTTATCCGGAAAAGAGGAATGTGAATCTGGTAATGTTTTATTACATTGGTTGTTGTATGTATCGTGGCAGTTCAGAAATGAAATGTCCGGTTGAGGCTCTAAAAGTTTAATTGCATTTTAAAATAGCGTACCACCAACACTAAACCGAAACCTTACCGAGAGTGTAAGCAAAAGCAAATGTCAGATAAATATGAATTTTGCTGTATCAACCATACCATTTCTGCTGGCTTCAGTTTAATATGGAGCTGGTTATGTCATGCAAACATCAAAATGTATTAGTTTACAAATCACTCACTATGGTAAAAGTGTTTTGAGGTCATAATATGGTATTGTGCAAAAGGAGCCGCACAAAAATAAGTCTTTATTAATCAATAATCGGTAACACTTTAGAATACTGTTCCTTCATTAATGAATAACTATACAGGAACAAATGAGTTACATAACATTCTAGTAACTACTATTAACTAACATGAAACTCTGATAATAACACTCTGAATGTGGTAGTTCACTATTAGCTAATCAATAACTACTATTTTTTCATAACTCTCTGAGGACTACAAAGAACTAATATATACAGTTTCATAATTAACATGAATAATGCATAATATATAATTAATTCTAAAGTGAAGGTAATGGTAACCCACTAGTAATGACTCAAGTGTTACTACATCCTTCTAAAGGAATTACTAATTATTTGGATCAGTATTCTAAAGTAAAAAACATAATAACTCTGTAATAATTACTGAAATCATTGTAAGCTTTTGAGGTTTTTGTAAGGTTTGGATTGTAACACTTAAGTAATTATTAGTGGGTTATCATGATCTTCACTTTAGAATACTGATCCAAATAACTAGTAATTCCTATAGAAGTATGTAGTAACACTTGAGTCACTACTATCCAAAACCTTACAAAAACGTCAAAAGTGTACAATGATTTCAGTAATTATTAGAGTTATTATGTTTTTCCACTTTTTTGAATACTGATCCAAATAATTAGTACTTCCTTTATGAAGGATTTAGTAACACTTGAGTCATTACTAGTTGGGTTACCATTACCTTAATATTAGAATTAATTATATATTATGCATTATTCATGTTAATTATGAACCTGAATATAGTAGTTCTTAGTAGTCCTCTAGGAGGTATGAAAAAAATAGTAGTTATTGATTAGCTAATAGTGAACTACATTCGACTAAGCACTATTACTCTATTACTCACTAATATATTAATCAGAGTTTCTTGTTAGTTAATAGTAGTTACTAGAGTGTGAATAATGCATTACTCATTTCTTCCTGTGTTACTAGTCTGTAAATCGTGAGAGAAGGAATAAAAGTTTTTGTCTGTAAAAGTCTGTTTTACTGCCACTATTGGTCATTTCAGCTGGACACTGCAGTGAATAATATGTGTTGGGGGGACAAAAGTAATGATAATTGTAAGAAAATATAATTGCAATTCGGGACAGTCAAAGTCACACTGTGAGATTTAACGTTGCAATTGTGAACAATTAAATTGAAATGTCTGCAGTTGAGGAAACAAAAAGTCATTCTTATGTATAAAGTCAGAATTGAATTGGGACACTTTTTGCCATTGAGATGACTTGGGAAAAAATGTCCCAGTTATTCTGAATTAACCCTACCTTTCACACTTGTTTCCTCAGTTGCAGAATCCGGGCTTTGTTGGTTCTCAACCTTTGGAATGTAACCCAAAAATTGGTTGGATTGCAAGTGTAACCGAGGCCAGCTGGTAAACCTCACTCCCCTGACATCAAGAGGTATGCTTGCGACTGACGCTACAGTTTGTGGTCTTTAGTGTCCTTGTTAGCGTGGCTGTCTCAGTGCTGGTTGACGCTGGTTTGAAATCCGCTCAGAGCAGTGCAGGTAGGATCAGTTAAACAAGGACTGAGAATGCTAAATGTAAACAAGAACATGCAAGTAACCATATAATTGTTATACTTGCATAGTTAGGAGAGCAAAATATGCTTTTGAACTTTTTTAACATTTTGTTGTTGACATTAAAGATTGTTGGCAACTCAAGCTGTACAGCATTTTGTCGTAAATTCATCTGTCATTTGATAGAATTGAGCCAAATCAGACAGATGCCAGCATGGATGGCCTGTGTGACATGCTCTCATACTTGAAAATCATGGACAAGGGTAAACATGATTTGTGCCAACTACAAGTGTTTTGAGCAGTGAATTATTGACTGCTGAGAGCGTGAAACCTGAAATTGGAGAGATATTGTTGAGCCAATGCAGTTGTGATATTAATGGATTTCATTGTTTGATTTTTGAACATGTTGGTGCTGTGTTGGGTCGCCACTTGATGTCCAATGTAAAATTTAGTTCCTGAAAAACAACCAGTGTCTCCAAAAAAGCCTCCAAAAAAATAAACAAGTTAGTTTAGGAATAGGCTGAACTCATTTTTTTGGGCTTTCAATTTGGGGTTTACAGGCAAGGAAATATGGTATGTGTAGCTCAAGGAAATAATGACATTCAGTCATATAATCTATTTAAAATGCTTTAAAGTAGACTCAAATAATTATTATCAAAAAGGGAATATAACATTATATAGTGAAAGCAGAAGAAGACTCTTCCAGATGTTTCTCTCAGGGCTGACGTGAGGAGCCATTTAAAGATGGATGAGAGGCGTTCATGTCTGTCAAAGAGGCTGTGAATTATTAGAGCATGCCCGCCCGGTGGCCATCTCAGTTCATGCACACCTGAGTTTGAGTGCCAAGGGCCACCTGGGGAACAGGTGCAACTAAACTTGCATCTCGCACCTGAATAAACGCGCCCTGTGCGTACGTGTGTATATACATAATCATTAACGTATGAAGCCAATTGTCCTAATTGTGTAACAGTGCATGTTAAAGCATTGATATTTTGTGAAGCATATTTCCTGCTGTTTCATTTAAAGTATTCATAAGTGCTTTGTTAGCATTAAAGGAGCAGTTCACCTAAAAATGAAACTTCTGTCTATACACATCTCCATGTTTCAAACCTGTTTGACTTTTTCTTTAGTAAGATATATTAAAAAAATGTCCATGTAATGAAAGTCAGTGGAGTTCTCTATTGTTTTGGACCCCATTGACTTTTAAAATGTCTTATTTTGTGTTCCACAGAGGTAACTAACTCATTCAGGTTTGGTACAACCAACACGTTCTCACTCCCAACTCGTCACATACTGACGCTTGGTCAGGACCCCTCTGCGTCAATTTTTAATGCACAGGGTACCTCTTAAGCATAATTTTTTTCGACGCGCAGGGTACTCCATTGATTTCAGTTGTTTGCCCAATGCGTCAGATCAAGACGCATTTAATTCTTTGCATTTGTAAAAGTAGACATGATTTTATAAATATTTATAGGCTACTTTTATATTTTGGAGCAACTTACCCACTCCTACCCTAAACCTACCCACTTCTCAACAATATAAAACACATAACATGAACAGGCAAATAAATTACTATAAACTACAGTCACAGGTATTTATTGCAAAAAATGTCCAAAAACAGTATAAAAGTTTCTCATGTTGCATTCCAAGTCTTCTGAAGTCATATCGAATGTCGAATACGATATCTTCATGTAAAGAACAGAGTTGATCTTAATGTTTTAATCGCTGAAATGATGATCCCGCTGCTCCGTGAAGACACGCATGCACTCAGTCATCTCATTCAAAAGATACACCCAACTCTTTAGCATGACGCAATCGGTCACGACACACAAGAGAGCCAATGACATTTTACAATCAAAGTTGACGTAATGACGCAATTGGTCACAAGACATATGAGAGCCAATGCAATTTCACTATCAAAGCTGACATAACGTTTCTTCGGGCGGCAATTTTTGAATGTGTGCATGATCTTCGGCGGATGGAGACGCTGATCACTTTTGGGGATTTTCTTCACACAAATCAATCATTTGGCCTCTGGAACACTTGGAATATTTGTACGTCTGTGTATGACACCAGAGGAAATCAATGGAGTACCCTGTGTGTCGAAAAATTACGCTATAGGGGTACCCTGTGCATTAAAAAGTGATATCGAAGGGTCCTGACCAAGCCTCAATATGTGACGAGTTGGGTGTGAGAACGTGTTGGTACAACATTCAGGTGAGTAAATGATGACAGATCTTTAATTTTTTGGTAAACTATCCCTTTAACATTTCTGTTTAACTCTGTTGCTGTAGTTAAACTGGTAACTGAAAGGGTGCTAGCAAGACTAAGGTCACGATTTCCAGGTTAAATTCCCATGGAACACAAAAACATGCCAGATGAATGAATACAATTATAATTGTCTGTTTTATATAAACACAGAGCTCTGACAAAAGTCCAATTATTGAGATATATTTTTATCTGTGTGTGTGTCTGGATCGAGCTGTATATTCAAGAGAGTGGGTGCTTCCTTAAAGGCTTTATAATGACCCTCTTGTCCTCTGAATGTGGGTCCTCATTACTGGCGAGGCATCCATGAATATGCTTGTAATGGCCTGGCAGCTCTCATCAGGCTAGAATAATGACTGAAGAGTCTCTCGTTTCTGCTTTTGTGCTTTTCTTTCTCTAATGTCCTAAAGAGATCAGTGGTCCTCTCCAAGCCCAAATATATCAGGCATCAAGGACAAAAACATCTATACTAATGAAGGAGGTAATTGGCCCTCAGGCACACAACAGATGAGGAAACTCAACAATGTTCAGCGGCTCTTTGAATTAAGTTTTGTCAGCTGAACACATAAACTGATTATGATAATTGATTTATTTAAGTACATAAAGACCACAGACAAAGCCATAATTGATGTCTGTAGAGATGTGCTTCTAAATGCATATAATTGAACAAAAGCAATGATTTAGCAGGTACTTTGTGTTCACATACAGTGGTTTTTGATTTTTTGCTACTATATATATACACACAGTGGGGAGAACAAGTATTTGATACACTGCCGATTTTGCAGGTTTGCCCACTTACAAAGCATGTAGAAGTCTGTAATTTTTATCATAGGTACTCTTCAACTGTGAGTGACGGAATCTAAAAAATCCAGAAAATCACATTGTATGATTTTTAAGTAATTAATTTGCATTTTATTGCATAACATAAGTATTTGATACATCAGAAAAGCAGAACTTAATATTAGGTACAGAAACCTTTGTTTGCAATTACAGAGATCATACGTTTCCTGTAGTTCTTGACCAGGTTTGCACACACTGCAGCAGGGATTTTGGCCCACTCCTCCATACAGACCTACAGAAGAATGATGTTTCCACCTCCATGCTTCATGGTTGGGATGGTGTTCTTGGGGTTGTACTCATCCTTCTTCTTCCTCCAAACACGGCGAGTGGAGTTTAGACCAAAAAGCTCTATTTTTGTCTCATCAGACCACATGACCTTCTCCCATTCCTCCTCTGGATCGTCCAGATGGTCATTGGCAAACTTCAGACGGGCCTGGACATGCGCTGGCTTGAGCAGGGGGACCTTGCGTGCGCTGCGGGATTTTAATCCATGACGGCGTAGTGTGTTACTAATGGTTTTCTTTGAGACTGTGGTCCCAGCTCTCTTCAGGTCATTGACCAGGTCCTGCCGTGTAGTTCTGGGCTGATCCCTCACCTTCCTCATGATCATTGATGCCCCACGAGGTGAGATCTTGCATGGTGCCCCAGACCGAGGGAGATTGACCGTCATCTTGAACTTCTTCCATTTTCTAATAATTGCGCCAACAGTTGTTGCCTTCTCACCAAGCTGCTTGCCTATTGTCCTGTAGCCCATCCCAGCCTTGTGCAGGTCTACAATTTTATCCCTGATGTCCTTACACAGCTCTCTGGTCATTGTGGAGAGGTTGGAGTCTGTTTAATTGAGTGTGTGGACAGGTGTATTTTATACAGGTAATGAGTTCAAACAGGTGCAGTTAATACAGGTAATGAGTGGAGAACAGGAGGGCTTCTTAAAGAAAAACTAACAGGTCTGTGAGAGCCGGAATTCTTACTGGTTGGTAGGTGATCAAATACTTATGTCATGCAATAAAATGCAAATTAATTATTTAAAAATCATACAATGTGATTTTCTGGATTTTTGTTTTAGATTCCGTCACTCACAGTTGAAGAGTACCTATGATAAAAATTACAGACCTCTACATGCTTTGTAAGTAGGAAAACCTGCAAAATCGGCAGTGTATCAAATACTTGTTCTCCCCACTGTATGTATATATATATATATAAATCTAGTAGAATCTGAAATATTCATTCATTTTACATCATAACATTGTAATAAGTTATGATGCAAAATAAAGAAGAAACCATTCAGACACTGCACTGACTTTGTAATTTGTGATATTACTGTATGTAGGGAATTATGGGAGAGTGATCTGCTTATAAAAGTTGTAACATCGCGGTACTGAAAATCATATTAAGTGATATGACAGGTAAGACGCGGATGCTGTCAGGAGATGTTTGAACAGTGTCACCCACTGATTTACTTACAAGCCATATAAACTTTCTCACTTTTTCTTATGTGCTGTCTCTCTCTCACTCTATTTCTCTCTCTTTTTTTTCTTCTATCTGTACATAATGTAAGTTGGGTTCAAAAGACAAGCAATGACAACCAAAGAATCTATTCTTGCTGAATAAAGGTTCTCTGTTCAGCGGTGAGCATATAAAACACGCAATCAAAAAGCGATAACAGGAATTGTGTGGTAAGAAGGACCCTCACAGATGTATTTCTGAATATGGAACCTTCAGAGACTTCTTCTCTATTGATTAGGAGTGTAGTCCTCTCGAAGTGGATGAAAAGAAAACTAAAGGACAATATGAAAGACTTTGGTTATGAGAAATGAGAACATGTATATTTTCAGCAGGTATAGCATGCTGTATTTCAGTCCTCTTTTTTTCATAGAGAAAATGTTAGGCAGTATGACAATTTTAAATTTAAATAACTAAATAAAATGTAAGTTTTCTCTAAAACATTTATGGCCAGGTCACACAAAATGTGTTTTTTTGCGTTCCTCTGGACACTTTTTCGTGTGTGTATAAACATCTACGGATGTTTCTGACTATCGTGCTGCATCTCGCTGATTTTTTTTAGAGATTTGTGCATAAGCACCACATTTTTTTAAGAGGCTGTCAAGTTGAAAGAAGTAAAAAAAAAACACCCTTTGTTTATTTTCCATTCAGCTGTGCTTCATTTTTTCTCTTTCAGGCTTGCCATCATTGGGTCAACGTCTTAACAAAGTTCATGCTTAAATTCCATTTGACAGGTGTCCAGTGGCGATTTATTGATGTAATTCCGATGTGAAAGAGTCCATTTAAAATAATATTCTTTATTTTCAGTTCAGCAGTTTGTGACAGAATAAACAGTAGCTATGTGAGAATAAAATCCTTTGAGTAGATGTTACAGAAATGTCAGTGCCGACGCACTGTACTGGTGATGCATCGGTAAGTCAGTTGTGTGGATACTGGCTAGAGACTGAATCACAACATTCCCTAATGGATCACTCTGTTCAAACAGCACATACAGTGAAAGAACTGTTTAAATGAATCAGCTCAGTTGAGTCATTAAGTGAATCAACTAAGTCTCTTTTGTTGTCTCAGTTCATAGAGTCACTATCTATCTGGATGATCTCCAATTAAAAACAAGAAAAATAAACTATCATCAAGTGAAAAAATGTTTTTTTTTTTTACATTAGATGAATGAAATCTTGGTTAAAACCATCTGTTTGTGTGTTTGAGTGCAGTTGTACCAACTAGTACTTGTACAAATAAAGAAATGGAGATAAAAGAAGCAATTTTAGGAAGAATAAAAGACAGGAAGAAGACGAGAGCGAAGAATATATTTAGAAGCTGTGTGCTCTGAATGGTGAGTGCTGGCATGTCTCAGAATGTGATTTATTGTCTGAAAGATAATTCAGCAACGTTCAACACTCACTCAAGGCCATAATACCCAGCATCCCAGAGGGGGCCCGGTCCTGGCTACACACACACATAAACACACACACACATTGATGTCCAGGTGGCTCAGGCTTGATTACTGGCTAATTTATGGTCAGGCCCCTGTCAGCCCCTGGCTCCCAGCACACAACTGGTACTGACACTTGTATGGAATAAAACCCTTACAGCTGCCTTAGTCTATTATTCTCTCTCCTTCTCTCTCACACACTCACCCCCCTGAGTTTAACTGAGAAGAATTAGTGCAAAAGCAGGAAAGTCGAGGCCTTGGAGCCACACATCAACTCCAATTAAACTTCAGAACAACACGGGGAAAGTCAGAGAGAGACACTGCTGCAGTTAAAACCTGGTTTACACCATATTTACAGCATAAATGAACAGGAAGTTCACAATTATTTAAGAAAGACACTTCCATGTGGGCTCCAGCTGTGAATGTGGATAGATTTCGTTTTGGTGAAAACTTGCCAGACCCTTTCAGAGTGAATTGGTTATGAGCATATAAGACGATTGTCCTTTAATAACCTAAATCTAAAACTTTTTCTATTCTCTTTCTGTCCAACTTTTTTCCTCTTTTATCTTCCACTCCTCTGTCTATACTCCGCAGTGTGCTAACCAATCCCGTTAGTCAGGTCACATTGGCATAAAGCGTTTTGAAATGTTTCATATTAGAATGCATTGACTGAGCCGTAGCGTTCTGAGTTCTTCCAGTAGACAGATATTCATTTCATCGATATTGATGTGAACAAGATTTCCCTCAGCGCCAAGGTCCCCACTCACACCTTTTTACATTAAAGAATATTTACAGTTTTTTCAGACTTTAATGCTTTCTCGAATACCTCACGCCCAGATGAAATAGCATATTGAATCGCTTTTCTGGCCATGGAACCGTGCACTTGATGGCTTCACCGCTCTGAATGTGTCACTGACACCTGCCTATGTACCCAGACTAACTTAATTAGTGCTCTTTCTCTGCCTCTGTGAAATTTTATCATGGCACAAAGCATGTAAATTACATTCTAGGACTCTTTTAGTGACTCTAGTTACTGCAGTAATGACATAACCGGCAATAAGAAAAGCAGCTTTAGAAAGCAGGTGAATCAAATGATCCAAACATTTCACAAGATTAGAAGAAAGGTAACCGCAAGAGAGTTATTTAGAAGAAAAGTGGAGCCAAGTAACGGCTATGAACACCTTTTACCTTCAGCCCAATAACTCAGTGTGTCTTTGGCCAAAAGACTGAAACACCCTGAAGAAAGTGGAAAGGAAAAGAGACGAAAAAAGCTCCTGTAAGGGCGGCTCGACTATGACTTAGTAGACATGTCTTGACCTTGACCGTGTGGACAAAACTCGAGCTGAGTGCTGCTAATGAAGTGTCAGGACTCATAAGACCTTATGAAAAACTAGGCCATGGTGTGAGAAAGGGGGGGAAACAGGAGCGTTCTCTTGTTTCAAGCACTCTTCAAGGTGAATCACTGTACTCTTATAGTGAGGATGGTTTTAAAACGTTTTGTGTGACCTCTCCTTTTCCTGTCTCGTTCCCTTTTTCTCATTACCGGTCTTTAACGCACATGCATACACAAGGGAACATGCAATACACTGTTTAATCATTTAAAAAACAAAGTACTTTCAATAGACAAAAGAAAATACCATATGCTGTCCCTTTTGGTATATTTTTTTTTACAGTATACAGTGGAAAATTATATTAAATTTAATAGGAAAATACATGCAATCTTACTGAAAAGTACGGTATAAATTTTTGTATTTTTTTGTGTTTTATTTACTAAAAGATAGAAACTATTTTTATGCTTCATTTTAGTACTTAGTGTGTTTGTGTGTGTTTGTGTATATAAAAATACAGTAATAAAAAAAAAAAATAAAAAAAAAAACACATTTTAAACACAAATTCATACTTCTATTCAGCAAGGATACCAAAGGTGACAGTTAAGACATTTATAATGTTACAAAAGATTTCTATTCTATTTTCTATTCTATTCTATTCTATTCAAACAAAGTCCCTTTAAGACAAATCATTTTCACTCAGCTCCTATCTCTTTGAATGGGGAAACATCAGATTCTCCAAAACTTTTCGCCAAGCTTACGATTAAATTTCATATTTGAAATCACCAATGAAATCTTACAACAACTGTCTCATAAATTTTGTTTCTAAACGCTCAAATCATGACAAAAAAAAAAGATTTTTTCAGCCTGGACAAAGCATACGCAAACCTAAACGCGTGTCTCAGAACACTGCCTGTTTCTATAGCAACCAGAGCTTCTAACGGCACCTGCAGTGACGTGATGACTTTACTAATCAATGATTGCTCTTTCAGTTAGAAGGCGGGGCTTAATTGCCATATTGGGCATTGCGCTTTTTTAAATCGGAGTAATCGGAGTGCACCGTCTTCCTATAGAGGGTATGCATTGACATCACGCATTGACTAGATTTAATAGGGGAAACTGCAAAAACGCGAGTAAAACAAACAATTATCAGTTTAAACTAAAAGCTGGACTCGATATAGTGTTCCTTACAACTTACCAAAGATCCAGTGATCTATGGATATTAACATGCAGCCAGGAATCGTGTTTCCTGACATTTATATACGTGCATGATTTCAACGCCAGGGAAATACATAAAGCAAATTTTCCGGTGAACACTTTATATAAATACAACATAGGTAGGTCTAAATCCGAGTGATCACTTATATTAATGTTATATATATCGTCATACCGTCCAGCCCTAAAACTTGTATAATTTTTGTCTGTGTTTATTTTAAAACATCCAATTATGCAGAACATACGATGATAAATAGTTGATGAGTTCTCAATACAATATAATAGGGTATGATTTTAACCCAAAATTAAACACATTGGCACAAAATGATAACTGCAAATCCACATTTTGATGCCTGGAGCCCAGTTGTTTCTGTGAATTGCAGCGATCCATTTGCTTCTCTTTTTCTGTAGCTTTCAGCAGTCTGTAAAAATATACCTCAGATTTCTTGTCAAATCTATTTGTGCAGTCAATTTCAAAACTTTTTCCCATTTTTTTAATATGTTTTGTGTGTTTTTTGTGGTATTCACGCTGAAAACCAATGCTGCCTCTCAGTCTTTTTGCCACTCAGTGCGGGCGTAACCGCAGTCACTCCTGCCGATGGTGACGTTTATTTTTTTTTTGTAAATTTAAAATAAACTTTAGTGCAAAAGTATTTGCGAATCATAAATAAAAAAGAATCATGATTTGTTTGTTAAAAACGTTCAAACTCAGATTTCAGGCACAAATAATGGTAAATGTGACCCAGTGTTTTTTTACTCTTTTTTTTGGCTTTGAAAACATTAACAATTTTACTGACCCAAAACTTTTAAGCGGCAGTATGTATTAGATTTAAGTTATATTTCATGTTATATAGTTTTAGTGGTGTTACTAAACAGCCTACATCCCATAATGCCTTCACTGTATTTTTAACCACAGATGCAGGGTTTTTACAATTAAGGGCCAGATTTACTAAACAGGGCAAAGCATGAGAGCATAATTCCATAAAAGCGCCGATGGGAGTGGAAAGTTCTGCGCATGATCTACTGACGACGCGCAAATTAAAGCACACAGACGCAGCGGGATCATTTCCATAATGGCGAACGCAATCTATTCGTTAGCGTCTGGTTTAAGACGTGCTTTTTTTGGGCGGTAAATAATGACGCAAACACCAGTAAATTTACGAGCGCAAACCTTTCTAAATCACCTCGCGTGATTCATTTTAATACTCTCCTCCCATAAATTTTGCGTCTGAAAGGGAAACTCCTACAAATACATATACAATAAGGTCAGACTGTCCACGCCTGTTCAGCGCTAATTTTTCACTGCGCGTCTTTAGTAAATCCTGACAGTAGTTTTTTAACGCCAAAAGAGGGTTTGCGCTGACGCAAGCTGTTAGTAAATCTGGCCCTAAATAAGTAAAAAAAAAAAAAAAAAAAAGTTCATTCTGCAGTGTATGTGGAATTCAGGATAGGTATGATGTTCATTGAAATTCTAAAACAGCTTGAATTCAAAACAGCAGTCAGAATAGTCTCTAAAAATTAGGGAAAGTATAAAGAGAGAGAGAGAGAGAGAGAGAGAGAGAGAGAGAGAGAGAGAGAGAGAGAGGAAGAGAACGAGTGAGAAAGTAAACTCATTTGCAAGCAAGTACACATAAAATTAAATTTCCAGCTAAAAGCCTTGTTTGTCATGCATTCTCATTTGCATTGCTTTTAAATATTCATGGCTTTATTTGCATGAACTGGGACAGTGTCTGTGCACGAAAACGTCACCCTGCGTTCCAAAGATGTTTTAGTTTGACATTCCACTCAGTGCTATAAGGGACACTAATGTGCTCTCCCAACATTACACACACTTAGATTTACAAATGTAACCATGTAGCAGTGCATACTTTCCTTCAAGCGACGAATGTCCTACTATATAATGGTATACCGAAAGCTTTCAAGGACAGAAATTAAATGCCAAGATGAAAGCAACATAAACGGCCCCATTCATTTAGTGCATCTTATATTGTTGTTGTTTTGTTTTTTCTTTAAACTATCTCAACTTTTTTTTCTCTCCATAACATCCACAAGGCCACATTAGTGTCTGTAACTAAAATCAGGGTGGATCAGGTCGGTCGCATGACAGCGAAACACCGGCATCGTTGACTAGCCGACATTAGTCTTGGTGTCATGATTCGGCCTCGTTGCACGTCTGTGTCTCGATGTGTTTTCTAAATGCACGCTCTCATTCCATTACTGTCAGAGGCTGGTGCCTGTCACAGCCGGAGTGGGCCGGTCCTCAGAGATAGAGGAATTCTGTAAATATTTAACTGCGAGCTATAGGGGGAGGTAGAGAGAGCCGAGAGCTACAGATGTGTAAATAAGTACAAAAAGAGGCTAGTTGGGAGCTAAAAGGGTAAAAGTGCTTCACTGTGTAATATAAAAAATAAAATAACACATGGAGATACGGGATAGTACGAGTGAGGTAGGAGGCAGTGGAAGCCAATTGAGACATCAAACCACTGTAGGCTCTTTTACACACACACGCTTAAATAAAACACACTCAGGGCTTGGCCCTGTTTTCCGCACATCACACTGCATGTTTATGGCAGGACTAACGGGGGTTGAATTTTAATTGCCTTCCTCCCTTTCGTTCATCTAGCACACACACATCTCTCAGCAAACTTTGTACATCCTCGCCTGGGTAAAGTGAGGGGCCGAACTGTAACAATACATTACACTCGGAGAAAAGACGGCTTTTCAAATTTTAACTCAAGCTAAAAAGCAGGTTTGGCTCTGGCTGCTTCAGTTAGTGTTGAGTGCTGCTGATGTTAGCTATCTCCCTTTCTCTCTCTCTCTCTCTCTCTCGCTCTCTCTTCCTTTGTCTCCTTCTTCTCTCTCGTCTTGCTGTCAGACTGATGGTGCGTAGGTTTGACACAAGCAGACGGTTGGTCTCTGAGGCGGATTAGAACTTGGAGGTGAAGGAGTACACAGACCGAGGTCAGCCTCTGACAGCCCGCAGCTTCAAAAGACCCTCTCTAATTTCACTCCTTGCAAATCAATAGTGAAAACTTGCTGATTACAACTGCACATCTTTTGAATGGGATACTATATACATGCAGCAGATGCAACAGCCCATGTGGCATGAATTAGTTTCCTGTGACACTACATGATTCCCTTTAGGCAAAACAACATGTTGTATACATATAACAGTTCTTTCTGGTTCTCTAATCTGATTAGCTGAGAGTGTTTTCCAGCTGTGTGATATTCCCCCAGTATCATCACTGGAACCGTGTCACTGTTTGTATCACTCCACTTGCAGCGACTGTCATGACATTTAAAAAAATAATAATACTGTTGTGGTGTCACGAAAAGTAGTTTTAAGAGTTTTTTAGGCGAGATTGTAGTTATTTAGACCTCAAATATGTGAGTCATATATAAACATAGCGGCTATTTTACAATTTGTTTAGATTTGTTTAGATGGAACATTGTAGCACGCCTCCCATCCAATAAATCGCAATAATCTTTGTGCTTTGTTACTATTGATATGAAACAAAGTCTCAGATTTCAAATTCTGTCCATTTTATTTTGAAATTAAAAAACATAAATACCGTTTTGGCGCTGTGGCGTGAGATCGCTCTGGCGCAGCTCAATTCAAGAGAAGCAGCAGTAGAGTGCACATGAACTGATCTTCTCTTCCGCCTTAATACCAGTTACAGCGCGAAATAAACATGAATGAGCATCTGAAAGTGTGTTAAAAGATAGAGTACAACTTACCGAAATCCGCATCATGTCACATGGAATCGCTCAATCAGTGTTTCAACCGTGGAAAGACGTCAATAAAACAGCTTGTAAACAATGTGTCACGTAACGTTACATTTACCTCAGAAAAACCATATCCAGTGTCCATAAACTCGTTAGTCAGCTAGAAAAAGTAACTCTAGAGAGGAGCATTTTGCTAAATATATGCACCATATTACATATTCATTATCATTTTTAATGTTCTTCAATATTTAATGCATGTTTGAATAAATCTAGCAAGTTTTTATGACAGCCACCATTTAAATGTTTATATTTCATACTTTATTTAAAAAAAAAAAAAACGCCATTGAGTGTAATTTAAGTGTTTGTATACAAATCAGTTAATTTTTACCTTCAAAATTATAGAAGGCTAATGTATCCTAGTAGGCTACAACTGACTCCCATAGTTTACAGCATTAGTTAAGAAATTTGTTTTCCTTGAAAAAATTTTCCATGTATTGTACCTGATATATATCCAAAATAATCGATATTGAATCGAATTGGAATTGAAATCGATTTGAATCCGTGGTGGAAGGAAGTAGTTGTGCACAAAAGAGGGTTTTTAAAGACACTCCGTTGTTGTTTATTATTTATTTACTCACTTGTGCCGTTAAACTGTTGTATAAACGCAATATCACACTCGTAGCCGTGCGATATGGCTGTATATCAGCACACTGTGATTACCTACGGCCGAATCACAGCCGTGTTTATATACAGCCATATCGCACTGCTACTGGTGTGATATTGCTCATATATAGGTTGTTTATCTATCTATCTATCTATCTATCTATCTATCTATCTATCTATCTATCTATCTATCTATCTATCTATCTATCTATCTATCTATCTATCTATCTATCTATCTATCTATCTATCTATCTGTCTGTCTGTCTGTCTGTCTGTCTGTCTGTCTGTCTGTCTGTCTGTCTGTCTCACTCACCACAGCCTTGGGTGCACTTGTCTTGTTTTCCTGTAAAAATATCTTTAGACACAAAATTGCCTAAAATATTGTTGTTGTTTTTTTTTAAATGTTTCAAATGTCAATGAATTTTAATGTCCAACTGACAAATAGTTTTTTTTTTTTTTTTAGTGAATGTTAAAAAATCTCACTAAATAACCAAAAAAGAAAATACCAATAAAAAAAGAACTTTATTTACATGTTTAAGTCTTAATATCTTATGCAATTTTTCTTCTTAAGTACATTTATCTTGTTTTAATTGGAAAAACAAAACAAAAATAGTGATTAAAAACTTTTTTGCAGTGCGGCCCACTAATTTTGATCCTGTGTCTCAGTTCCTGTCTCCCACGCAAACGATGTAATTAGTGTGTCTGTATATGCCTAGGCTTGTGTATCTGTATGCAACTGTGCGGATGTCCATCCGTGCGTGTATGTGCACGGGTATGTGTGTGTCAAGGGCTGGCAACAGCCAGACCCGCTCAGCCTCAAACGGGCAGTGGCCCAAACCTCGCTGGGGTTGGTGCTATTTGAGTCGACAGGGCTCTCACATCCCTCTCTTCCTCCATCTACCTCTTCTCGTCTTTCCCTCCGCCCTCTCCCTCCAGCCCACCCCTCACCAAATCGCAGCTGACATGTCAAGCGCCTCCTGGGGCCTCCGCCAGGCTTAGCTCATTTGGCCACTTGTCTTTATTTGTCTGACTCCAGGGGAACATTTATACATCCATTCATTCATCCTTCCCGTTCTTTCAGCCTCTGAATGCATGTTTTTTTTGTTTTTTTTCCCCATGCTAGTTATACACAGAGAAAAAGAAATCATAGACTTTTAGAGTATAGACCATAGAGTTTCTTTTAGTCCTAATCTGTGTTGCAGAAGAAACCGGGGCTAGTTGTCACAAAGAATAGATGTCAGTAATTCTAAGTGGTGTTTAACAAATTATTTTTTGTTTTATAATTATTTAACATGTTCAATCTCTTCTCTGGTGACGTGTTTACAGGCGCAATGGCGGAACAACCTGTCACTCACATGTGATTGCAGCAATAGCAAACGACAAGGATCCAACAATCCAATCGATTCCCGATGGACAAAATTCCCACCCTATATTTTTTCTTGTTCAAGAGAAGAGTACAAAAGTAATCTCTTCACAATAGAGAAGAAAATACTATCGCAACTTCCGTTTCATGCCGACTTTTAAGGAAATCCTTTAACCTAGCTAACAGGGAACGTTCTCAGAACATTGGCTAACGTTCTGGCAAGTTATGAGGAATGATTCATCAAGTAACATTAATAGAATGGTCATTCAGAGTTATCTGGTCTTTAAAAATTTTCTGAAAATGTTAGCACAAAAACAGTATTTTATACATCGTTCATGGCATTTTTTTTTCTGAAACATTTTCGTTGGATGATTGTCTAACATTCTTTGAATGTTACTACTTGTTTCAGAACGTTCAACATTCAAAAGTGTTTGCAAAACTGTAAATTGGAATGTTCTATTAATCTTCGCATAACCAAATGTTTAACAAACTGGAATTTTTTAACATTCGGAGAACATTCAAGTTCAAAGTTTCCATAACTAAATGGGAACGTTAGCAAAACGTTCTTGGAACATATTTTTGTTAGCTGGGAAAAGACTTTAATGGCAGTTTCCATTACTGTATGACAACGTATCCCAATAACATGATTTTGGTCATTTTGTCACATATGTTCAACTAGAATCTTTTTTCTGAATAACAAAAATGGAATGTTCCAAATTTCTTTCCTGTGTGAAACAGAGAAGAAAGATATTTTTTGGTTGACTACCCTTTAACACAATAAACATTTTTACAAGAATTTGTGTGATGAGATCTCTTTTATGTGGCATTATTACACATTACAGTCCACGACAGAAGTGTTTTGTTGTTGAGCGTCACTTTGCTAAGATCAGTTTTGTTTTTCCCATAAGACATGGCTTGTTTGTCCTCGCATTTCTCTCGGCAAGAGCTTGTATAGATTTGTAATTTTCTTTTTGGCATTGATCTTAACTGTATTTTCCCCTAATCTATAAACAGAAAGGGAGGGAAGGGAGCGAGCAGCGCACAATCGCCCATACTTCAGATAATTTTATCTTAATTACCGCAGGGAGCAAGCAAAGGCAGTTTAAAAATGAAATGGGAAAATAAATACTAGCTGAAGAGTGATAGCTCGCGGCTCTGAATCATAACAGGTCAGAGAAAAACAATCGAAACACGTCCTTTCCCACATCTGTTTGGCCCCGGGGCCTCATATGCACTGTAACCTCTGTGACACAGCGCTTTGCCGGCTACAACTGGAACAAACCATAAGGGATTCTGGCTTTTTGAAGCTTCAAATTAATTCAGATATTGTCTTTTTCTCTCTTTTTTTGTAATGTTTAACTCCTTTTTTCACACTTGTTGATCTTGATTTTAATTATTCATAAATATGAGAAAAGATATTATGATGAACCTTGACCTTTTCTTGACAAGATGGTGACATTAAAGGGCTCGACCCAGGGGTCTAAGTCAAGCTCAGGGGAAAGGGGACTAATGACAAGATGTATCAAAACACTCTCATGTCAGGCTTCATCACACCTCAGCACTGTATAAACTAACCTGAGGAGGGTAAAGGACAGTAGGTTATTTCTTAATAAATGCAAGGGGTCAGTTTCAGCTGGTTACTGAGGAATTTTTTTTTTTTTTTTCTTTACAAGAAACATATTACTAAATGTTTTTTTCATGCTTTTAAAAGCATGAAATTGACTTCTTTTTCATTGTCTGCAAATTTTTTAAATCAGAGTAACAATAAATGGCTCATTTTTTAAATTCTATATTATTTTGTCTAAATAGATTAAAAATAAAACAGTAAAAAAAAAATTAAGTTTTACATTAATTTAGACATAATGTACAGTATAAAAGATGGATATTTTAAGATTTGCTAAAGATTACATTTAACAATGTTATGAAATTATGCATATTTTTTTGAAGATTTTTAAAGATCATATTTTAACTTAAGTGAGTATTAAATGACAGTAAAGATAATCTAAATTTAAATGTGGGTAATATGAACATGCATATCGGAAACATCCAGTATTGGCCAAAACAAAAATCTCAGTTTTTGTCTGATAATTGATATGGTATATTTTGTGCATTTCTAACTGAGATGACAAGTAATACTCACAGATATTTTTTTTCTCCAAGTACAACTCACTAATACACAACTGTGGGGATTCTGGCATGTCTACAGTAGCTACATGGTAAAATATCTGGCTGTTTTGTCATTTACGACATCAAGATGAGCGTTGAAAACACTTGAAATGTGTGTGGATCTTTAGTTTACAACATTTCAAAACAAAATACACAATGGAAACGGTGATAATAGGCCACACTGAAAGTTTTTCAGTACGTTTGACTGATGTGGGAAGGGGCAACTAATCTCTGCTAATGCAATCCAAACCTGCAACGCATTTCTTTACAGTGCAGCCCACGTATCTAGATTTCTAGCTTTCATCTAAAGATAAGACAGCCACAAATCCATATATTCAGTAAGGCTCTATTTCTTTGTTCCATTTTTTTTCTTCCTTTTGTCTTTGAGAGCATAAATGCGATTCGTGGAGTGAAAGTTGTACTTTCAGGAGAGTGTTAAAGTTAGACAGTCATGCTGTCAGCAGTGAAATTGCTTTTTTTTCATAAACAAACTTATCAGCCTCATAAGACTTCCAACGAGTCAAACGCATGCACACACACACACACACACTGCCCACACTGAGTGACTCTCCAGATGGTGCTGTGAAGAGTGCTTCAGACTTCAAAACGCTTGTCACATTGCTCATCAAACCTATCATATGGATTCCCAATTAAAACAAATTAGCTACATTTCCTCTTTATTCAGTGCTGGTAAACACCATTATCATTTGTTTAACTGGCCTTGGCGACCCGTCGATTGCTTTATGTGCCCTGGTGTCACTTCATGGTGTCACAAAGTTAACAGCACCAGAAATTGCAATAAACACCCTTCAACTAGCACAATGCCAATCATTCCTGACTTCGCAGTCAGCCGATGAACTGTGCTATTTGCAGAACATCTGTTCAATTACGAATCACAAACCCACAAGCTCTGTCTTTTTCCAGTTAAAATACACACAGAGAAAAAGGGTGTCAAAATTGTACCTTTAGGGGTACAACAGCTTGTCACTGGGGCAGTACCCTTAAAAGGACATCTTTGTACCTTTTTTACTCCCAAAAGGTGTATATTAGCACCTTAGAGTACAAATACGTAAGGTATTACTATGAACCTTTTTGTGGTAAAAAGGTACAAAGATGTCCTTTTAAGGGTACTGCCCTAGTGACAAGATGTTGTACCCGTAAAGGTACAGTTTTGACACCCTTTTTCTCTGTGTATTTTAACTGGAAAAAGACAGAGCTTGTGGGTTTGTGATTTGACTCTGTGTGTACCACTTTCAGTTCTTGAAAGTTTACATATACTCCCACCATGCAAATAGGATTTATTCTTGTATTTCATACTCAACACATTTATCTTTCTGTCTAATTCCGGTTCTTGCGATGCAGCATATGAAGTGTGTATAAAAGCTATGGTTCTTTCTATGGAATAATACAGTGAGAGCCTGCTTTGCCCTTGGAATTATTGATGATTTCCCGAAACAGGTTCATAATCTTTGGTTAAGGCTGTTGCCGTTGGCATTCTGGTGATAATGAAGATATTCAGGCAAGAAATAAAAGCTCTTCTGATGATGTCAAACAAAATAGCTACAGTCAAAGGCAAGTTCCAATGATGCTTTAATGTGTCTGATATTACAATAATGTCACTGGAGGATGTTTAATCTGGCAGAGAAATAGATAATGTTGTTATTTCTCTTCTTGGATAAGTACAGAGCGTTCAGAACAAACGTTGTGGTCCTGTTAGGAGCAGATGTGGTAATGTTGGAGCCACATCTGAGAGTCCATTTATCTGTTGGTGGAATCAGCAGTGCTAACTTAGATGTGGTGTTCCTCTGTTGTTTCCACACACGTTCATTCTAACAAGGATGAGTTTGACATATTGTATTCATTTTATGGCTATATATTCCTACACCAAAACAACAGTTTGATCTATAAACAAGATAGCAGCTGTCGTACTCGGTGCATGTAGTGTGTTGGTACCCAAACTGATGTGCGTTTTATCTCTGGAGATACATTAGGAATGTCTAGAGCGCTGCAATTTAAGGTCTGTTCACACTCATTAGATAAACAAATGTTCAGTTGTTAATTTCTTCATTGAAATGGTTGAATTATTTATACAAAATAAAGAAGAGTCTGCATATTATATTATATATATTATAATAAAAGTTTGTGTGTACTGTGTATAATTATTATGTATATCTAAATACACACACATGCATGTATATATTTAAAAAAAAAATATGTTATATTTTTATTAAAAAAATATATTTATATATAAGATAATTTATATATACAGTATATACATGCAAATATTTCTTAAATATATACATGCATGTGTGTGTATTTATTTATATATATATATATATATATATACATAATTATACACAGTACACATACATATATTATGTAAACACAAACTTTATTTTGGATGCGATTAATCACGATTAATTTTTCCCCAGCACTAAAAAATACATTTTATATATATATATATATATATATACACACACCGATCAGGCATAACATTATGACAGGTGAAGTGAATAACACTGATTATCTCTTCATCACGGCACCTGTTAGTGGGTGGGATATATTAGGCAGCAAGTGAACATTTTGACCTCAAAGTTGATGTGTTAGAAGCAGGAAAAATGGGCAAGCGTAAGGATTTGAGCGAGTTTGACAAGGGCCAAAATGTTATGGCTATATGACTATATATATATATATAGGCCTAAAAAAATTATCTTACTACATGTACCTACTACAGTATACGCCACGGATCCATTCAGAATAACTAAACAGAGCAACATACACATGACAAATCAAAACATTATCCTAAATGTGTGTGGAAACAACGTGAATGTAGTGCAATGTGTCTGTGTATAAATACAATGTGCGATCAGTGCGTTGAGAGCACAAATAATACGGTTTGTATCTTATGCTCCCTTCACGTGCTATTGGAATTACCGTAAATAGTTTTCTAGTAAAAAAAAAATGGACATGAATGCCCTCTTAAGTCAAAATTTGAATGCGACGAGCTCGTAATCACGACTTCAGAAGTGGGAAGTAGGAAATTTCCGACAGCACGTGAAGGCAACATTGCTGTATCATCTCTGGCCGGTGGGATGTTTTGAAGTTCCATTCAGTCTGTATTTCACACAGCACGATGTGTGCCGTGAGGGCCCACGCTCTTCAGAAACAATCACAGAATAGGCCTATGACAGAGACCTCGTGTTTTAAAGCGAAACACACATTGGAATGAATAATTAACTGAATAATTCTCTGTTCTTTTTAATGTGTTTGATGTAATCAGCCTGGTTTTCTTTACATTATAGCTGTTTTGAAATGATAAACTCACGAGTTCTAAGAGCATCTAACTGCATGAGGTAAATTATGTTAAAGGGGCTTTATGTAAGATGGACACCCAGTGGTTGAACTAGGTATTGCAATCCAAATTCAAAATATTGGAGCGGGTTTTTTTCACCCGGCCCCCTCCTCCTCAGACTTGAAGCACAAGCAGGTTGCCAGATTGACGACACCAGCAGGAACGAGCGCACCTGACGATGGAAAGCAGCGAGCCTTACACTGTAAGTTGATCAGCTAATGTATACATTCATAAATTAAATAAAAATTCGTATTCGTAGTTTCCGTATTTTTCTGTCACGGTTGTTACCGATGTGATAAACAGCCATGACCCGTCTGCACCTCCGCACTAGTCGGCCACTCTCTCGAATACACGCTGTCTTAACAACCAGGTACCACGAAACAGTGTAAATGCAAGTACTGTCTGAATGTTGAATTTACTTAAAATATTCCTACTAGTAGCCAGGATACATTAGCTAACTGACTTTGGCTAATTACTTACCTGTCAAGGAGAAAATTAGCCATCTCAGCATTCGTTTTGAAGCCTTTGTTTGCTTTAAGTTGTCTCCATCTCTCAAACGCATCTCCAATATTTATACAGCTTTTATTATAACGTTTATCATCAGTTTTTTGGATGGATGCCGAGGTTTTTTAGGACAGGAATGTTCGCTCTCTGACTCGGACCCCTTTTGTTTGGCAGCTTCCATGACTGGATGGGGGGGGGGGTAGATGTAGGCCTATAGAGCATTCCTGGTGTGCTGTGATTGATAGAGAATGAAAATGCTGATCACATCATTGCACCTTTACACCCAGGCATCTCAGGGCATGGACGGCAAAAACAAAATGAATAATGAATAAACACACATACAAACACTCTCACCAACACACAAGACATTTGCTCATTACGGCAGAGGTGGCTTGACAGTGGTCACAGAGGCTAGGCAGACAGACAGGTGTAACATCTGGACAATCTGTTCCTATAAACACATCACTTTCTGTGTCTCTCTGTCTCTTTCCCTGACAACTGGGCTGTGTTTTACCTAGCCTGACCTGCCACTAATGGGGTCTATAGCTGCCAAATGCCAAACACACACCCTAACACATGCCAACACTTTGTTTCTATAGTTATGTATTCTCATTCTTGTTCCTTATTCTGTTTGTTTGTTTTTTTTCCCGTCAGATCAAATACTTGACATCTGCTGCATCCAGATTACGGAGGATGTTTCTGGATTTGTACCGGAGCCAAAGATTCTTTGTAGAATCTTATATAGGTAACGTGGTTGCATGGCTGTTCAGAGGTGCTCATAGACCATGTGAGATTTCAAAACGTCAAAATGTGTTGCCTTAATTTAATTTTAGCTGGTTTTACTACAGTTTTTCATTCTCAGCATGTAATGTGCAGAACCATGTGATTTATTTTTCCCTGTGAAATTAAGTTGTCATTCTTGTATTGACGTTTCCAGTTAAAACAGGAAGATTGGGTGAGACATTTTGAAGACATTGTCCCTTTTTAATAGGCATTCTGTTTAAAAAAAAAAAAAAAAAAAAAAAATTCTAAGATTTGATTTTACATTTGCATGTGGAATTAGTCAAAGTGAGTCATCAGTATTTTTTTTTTTCTTTTCCAGGTCAAACTTTTTAAAGGAAATTCATAATTGTATTCAGCAAGGATGCATTAAATTGATCAAAAGTAACAGTAAAGACATTTATAATATCACAACACATTTCTGTTTCAAATAAATGCAGGTCTTTTCATCAAACAATCCTGCAAAAAAAAAAAAAAGATCATGGTTTCCACAAAAATAATAAGCACCAAATCATCATATTAGAATGATTTTTGAAGGATCATGTGACACTGAAGCCTGGAGTAATGATGCTGAAAATTCAGCTTGGCCATCACAGGAATTTGTCACATTTTAAAATACATTCAGTTATTTTAAATTGCATTATATTAATAATTCTTTACAATATTACTGTTTTCACTTTATATTTGATAAACACAGCTTTGGTGAGCATAAGAGGCATATCTTACGGTGGCTGAGAGAGCTCAACGTGCTGCAACTGAAAAAAACACATGCAAATAGAAAAAACACCAGCAAATAAAAAAAAACATCATCAGTTTGACAACACATGTGCGGCAAAAGTTCACAACACAACCAAATACAGAAACGTGTTTGCTTTAAATTGAATTTTGTCAATGTTTAGGTGAATATTTCTGTATAGGATAACATCAAAGCTCCGGTTTTTGATTTTGTGAGGCCATTAAAAAAAACAAGACCTTGACAGGAAACGTAATTTGATGTACTATCATTGTGATCGTGGCTGCTGTCCCTGATTTGGTCAGCTAATATGCAAGAACATTGGTTCACTTCGTACCTTGTGAAAAAGGCAATGCATCGTACATTCATTCTATTGCATTACAATATTCTGTCACATTAAGGTGTCCATAAAATATGACTTCCTATTTTATCTGAGTAAATTAGCTTAACCAAAACAGGCAAGCAGGCTGTTATTACCTCTTTCACACATAAAGTATTAGTCACAAGCAAATGTCACCTTAGCGTAGCGTTCCGTTCTCGAGTCGTAAGTGCAGTTGTCAGGTGCAAAGACTGAGGCGCGCTTGCCTTTGACTTTTGTCATTATGTAGCATTAGGTGCTGCATCCATTTGTCATAAACACAATTATCTAATTTAGTCGCAGGTCCTTTATTCGTCAGCGTGCAAAAATGTCTACCTGTAGTCTGTACCTTATCTGCCTGAAATAAAATAGATATGCGCGACTGAGAAATATGAATACTAATGCGGCTCTGCCAGAAACAATTAATAGCTAGTAAGCATACGGCGACCTAGCCCTCTTTAAATATGAGTGTTTAATTAGGTTGAATTATTAATTGGGGCTTTATCATATCTCAGAGCAGAGAGGGGGAGAGGAAGGTAAATGGGTTTTAAACTAATGACTGCTATAGCAGATATTTAACTCCACTCATTTTGACAAGACAAAGCAGATAATAATGTTATAGCGGCTCGTGAATTATGGACTCAGTCTATATAAAGAGATGCATTAGTCTCATTTTTGGAGGATGAGGTTGAGCCATTGCATTTGTTTAAAAGGCCATCACCTAATGACCCTGACTGACACCTGTAGGGAGATTATGGTCTGTTTACGAGAGACTTTGTGGTCGTCGCTTCTATTTTTGTCTCAATTTGTTCATTTATATTGAGCACCTTCACTGTTGTCATAGCTCTTAATATTATGACCCATTCACATTGATTTCAGCACTGGAGGTCACTAGGTCAGTCTCTAGGAAGCTCTTTTCTTGCTGGATTATGAAACCCTATTTGTGGGCTGTGCAGAGGGCTATAGATATTGAAAATCGGATCAAATGGATGTATTACAGGTAAAAATAAGATGTCTGTTTTGACAAGGAATCTGTTTGTTAATTAATATTCTGCAGAGGAAGGCATTTGGATATAAATTATAGCAGTGCATAAATACATCATATCATAAATGTGATGAAGAATTATCAATGCATGAATCAAACCCATTCAGAATGCTGACAATTTCTTACCCTGTTTTTCATGCATTCATAATTTGATGTGATACTGTATGTGGGCAGAGATATGCTATATCACCTATAACACTTAAAAAAGCTCATTAACTTATCTTCCATCATCACGCAATTCTGTCTTGACGCACATCCTGTCACCAAATCACAAACTCTCATTTAAAATGAATTACTTCACATTCCTTTAGTGACGTGTTCCTTCGAAATTATACTTCTGGAGGGCACCAGACTTCATTCTGTATGCTTTTAGAGTAAAATATCTTTGATGTGCCATAATATTTCACTTTTTAAAAATTATTTAATTAATCATAATAAACTAGAACTCATGACTTCAAGGTATTACGAGTAAAATTTGTCTTGCATATCAATATCCAACATGAAAGAAAAACATATAATTAATAATATCATGCTGTTAAATTAATATTCTGTCACTGTTCATGTCAGAATAAAAGGAGGATATTAAAAGGAGGATATTTTGCTTGCTTTTTTAATGTTATTTGAACAACCATGACATCTATTTAACCAACATATGACAGCTAAAACAAACAAATATGAAAGGAAAATGTCTCCCTTATAACAAGCGTGTTTAATCTCACTGCAGTCATTAATATTACAAAAAATAACTGACTCTCAAAGTGCCTTAAGGCAGAAAGATGACATCTCAATCTCAGGATTTATATTTGTGACCCCTCAAGTAGCTGTTATATCCTTCTGGTGACTGTATGCCCTTGTGTGTGGTCCCGTGAGTGTATGTGTGTGAAAGTGACAAACAGAGGTGCTAATGGTCGAAGCACAGTGATCGTTTCACACCTACACAACTTGCCAAGTGACATTTTAGCAGTCTCTCACTTCTCTCACGCACACCGTGGTTGAACCACAGCTAGTTTTATATAGTGTATGAACTTGTGTCTTTTTCCGGATTTGTTCGTTTTTGTTTGTTTTGTGCCCGTTTTGACCCTCAAATACTTTGAATTACACGCCTCGTCCCATCACCGCACCAGTTGCCCTTTTTATTCTAGAGACAGAACACCGTAAGGCGTAATATGCATATGCACACACACACACACACACACACACACACACGGACGTCCTACTTGCTTCACGTCTCTGTGACGACCCATTTACATGGGAATCATAATGAAGGAAAATTGAATCTGTGCCTCGGATGACCTCATAATGGCCGAGTCGGGTGGTAAGGGACAGCTTCTGTGTGTGTGTGCGTGTGTGTGTGTGTAGAGAGAGAAAGAGAGAGAACATTGTATTAACTATCAAAGATTGAAACAACCACAGCTCCAACAGAACAGGGGGGTTTTTTCAGCGCAAATCACTTACCTAAGAAATTACTGGTTAATATAAGATAACTACATGGGGTAAGGTTAGGTTTAGGGGTAAGTTCAGGGTTAGTACAGTTAGTACACAGTTATTGTAATAACTATAATAAGTACATAGTTTGTACTATGGGTTAAACGACTTCAGATTTTTTAAAGTCGACATTTATGTGGTGAAAATCTACGTCGACTAGTCGCTGATGATGTCATTAATGAACCTCGAGCTGAGACTCAAATGCAGGTTGCCTTGTGCACAGCTAGGCTATATTGCTCCTACATAGCTATTTTATTGATAAATCACAGAACAGTGCTGACAATACATTTCTGCGGTACTGAATGTTTCTGTGTGCGCGTGCGATCTGCACGTGATATGAGCGCTGTCTGTGTGTGCGTTACAATGCAGCAGCGCAGAAGGGCGATTAACTTACTTGTACAATAAACTGTTTAAAACGTGCATTCACCCGATCAGTTTTGAGCATCCAGATGGTATAATCCAATGCTATCTCACGACCAATTTGTATGTATTTTACGAGGTGGCTAATTTGTACGATTTGTCTAAACGCGAGTGACGGGTAGGTCAAGGGGCGGGGTTAGGGGGAGGTCATTCATACGAATTCATAGGAATTGGGCAACTCGTAAAATACGTACGATTTAGCAAAAATCGTACGAATTCATACGAGTGAGGTCGTACAAATTCGTACGAATCAGCCACCTCGTAAAATACATACGAATTGCGTGAGATTGTGCTGTATAATCCAACACATCTTGTGGAGCGCTCTCGGAGTACGTCTTTATTTGTCATTTTAACTGTTTGGAAACAGAGCGTAAGAGTGGACTTCAAAGATTTCTTATCCACTTGCGCCCTCTATAGGCCGTGATCAGCAACTAGTCAACGTCAAGCTTAAAGCGACTAGTTTGTGCAACCCCTAGTATGTACATAGGAACAGGGCTGTAAAATAAAGTGCTACCCTTACAAGTATACGTGTACATTGATATTTACTACATAAAGTATACTTAAAATATACTTGAACTTTACTTAAGTGTACTTAATGAAATGAGCTTGAAGTATACTTATTTTTGTGAGGTAGCACTGTTCACTGTTCAGTTCAGACAAATAATTATTTCCTTGAGTGAATACAACAGACAATAAACCCATAAGGAAAGCTGTGTATATAGCGAATCCCAATGTCTTGGTGACTTAAATGATTTGTTTTGAATGTCAAACTAGCACCATTGTTGCTCCATAGATGCAGAAAACTGCATCAATACAGTTCATTATAATAGACTTATTTATTTTCAAATCGGTGGTCAGTATCCTGATGCTATACCTTCATACAAATTATTCCTGTAGCTGTATAGAGCTTTCTTAGTCCTACAAAAGTTCAGTGTGAACTTGAAAGATAGCAAAGGATGCTCCACAGTAATGGAAGTGGCTTGTGTCTTATCACCCTCTCTCACCTACCCCACATGTGTATGAGAGAAAGATTTATCACACAAATGAACCTGTGAAAATAACTTTATGCATGACTACCATCTCTGATCACAGCCACTGTCTCCCTCTCCTGAAAAATGGTGTTTGTGTGCTACTAGAAGTAAATACACTTTGCTTTTGGCTTTTTCTAAATTCTTGCACAGTTCACAAGGCCCAGATTTTCCCCCCCTGATCCGAGCTTTGAGCCTTTTAAAGAAATATTTTTATGTAAAATAAAATGTGGATCTGTCAGTCCCGACGCCCACTTGCAGACTTACAGTCTTAACCTTACCCTCCAAACAGACCAATGAAAGCGATACAGCTATATCCATTTCTAGAAAAGCACCTAAGGCTAAACACAACATTTGCTCTCTTTCTCACACACAAATATCACCAAACACACCCCAATTAACTATCGCACACTATACCCACACATTTATATGCCTGAATCAACCTCCTACAGAACTTTCCTTCAACAGTTCAGGCAAATCCAGAGGCAAAGATTCCCTCAAAAGCTTCAGGCTATTCAGCCATGACGTTCTGGCGTGCTAGTGGTCAGTTATATAAGAGGGCTGCGGATGTTTGTGCTGGCCAAGGGGACTGAGGATCAAAGGGTACTGGCCTGCCCAACCAGCCGGAAAACTAGCAGCATGTCTGCTATAGTGTGGGTACCCTGGGTGCTGGAACCAGGTGTGAGAAAGAGATGTCATGCTCCAGAGGGCAAGCCAACTATCTACAACACCCCATTAACCTACTACTGAGAGGAGAGGGACAACTCCGACTCCAGTTGAGAGAAAAAAAGAAAGAAAGAGAATAGATGGAAAGAAAGATTCCACTGCGGGAAGAGGGAGACATGGTTGCTGGTTGTTGAAACTATTTGAGGTGAGGGGCTGAGGGACACAAGAAACCAAAGTGACAAAAGGACAGAGAGAGAAAAGAGCCACAATAGAAAACATTTGGGAGATAATGGAGTAAAAGAGGGAAGAAAAGAGAAAATGAATTGAATCCTAAAGGATACGATTAAAGACACTTAAAGACAAGCCAAAAAAAAAAAAAAAAAAATTACACTATGGTAATACCATGATTTTTCAAAATGTTTTTTTTTTTCTTTAAAGAAATTGATACCCTTTATTTAGCAAGGATGCATTAAAGTAACAAAGACTTTTACAAACGTTGTTCCAAAAAAATCAATTTCAAGCAAATGCTGTTCTTGTGAACTTTCTATTTGACAATATAGAGGGTATGCATTGACGTCACTTTCCCACCAGAACACGGCCCCTCAGCCGGGACTGAGTGGCAGAAGAGCTGCTGCATGACTGGATTTAATTGGGGAAAATGCAAGTAAAACAGATATAGTGTTGCTTACAACTTACCAAAGATCCAGTGATCCATGGACATTGACATGTAGCCAGGAATCATGTTTTCCTGACATTTATATGAGCCTGATTTTGATACATAAATACATAAATATTTATCACTGTTAGTCATCACAATTTCGAGAGTGTATCCTGTATGTATATGCGGATGGGCCTATGTTTTGAAGCGTGTATGTGGTATATTTACATAATGTCTTCACTTTACTAGAGAGGATTTGCGCGCGTGGACAAAAACTCGAGCGGTGAGTGGATTCTAACTTCAACACCTGTGATTGGCCATTGCGTTCAAGAAATCAATAAACATGTCTGTGATTGGCTACATTACTCACCGAAAACACGTTGGAAATTGAATCATTTGACGAGCGCAAATACATATACGTGCTGGATCTTTGCCAACTCTTTTTCGCTAATAATATGCTATTATTACGAAGAAAATAGATCCTAGACCAGCAGTTATGGGCAGCTTTTCCCTCTAAAAGCAATCAGTAGCAGAAGCAGCAGGCGGCAGTGGTTTATGTCAGAAAAGTACACGCTATTATCAAGTCTGTCTCCCTCGGTCTGGCAATAATAGGAGGTACAGGGATGTCCAAGGGGGGGCTAAGACCCCCCGACCCCCCCTCTGGCGCCGGGCCTGGTTTTGTGTGCTTTTCGCTGCCTTCATGCTGAAAACCAATGCTGCCTCTCAGTCTTTTTGCCACTCAGTGGGCGTAACCGCAGTCACTCCAGCCGACGGTGACGTCACGTGCATACTCTCTATTACAGTTTTTAATTAAATAAATGCAGTCTTGGTGTGTGTACAGTATTTTAGCACAATGTTTATTGTGTGATATCTTTGCATTGGTTGCAGCTACTTTTGTATTTGATGTTTAGTGTTAAATTTTTTCATTAACATCAATAATTGTCCAAATTATGCATTTATTTTATTCATTTGATTCAGTTAAACTACATAGAAAACCTGTTTAAGTATTGCTCAAGCTGAAGGTCATGTGTTTGATTCCTAGGGTATAAAATGTATAAATTGAAATATAAGCCAATTTTACATAAACATTTAAATATAAATAAATATGTAAATAATGCCCTTGAAAATCAGTTCTGGGAGCAACTATTGCTCCTAAAAGGTTAATTTATGACTCATTTCCATGGTATGTATCGTACCATAAGTACCGTAGTATTACCATCTGATACATCAAATTTCATGGTACCCCTGCAGGACTTTTTGTAAGTGAAAAAGAATGTAATCACATCTAATAGAGAGAGAGAGGGGTGTATAAAGAGAGCTAAAGATGGGAAAAAAGGGCAATATAGGAATAGCAAAGAGAAGCTAGAAAGATAAAAAAAAAATCATTTGAAAATTCAGTTTTGAAGAAGCAGGCTGCTTAAAAAAGCATACAAAGAGACAGTGATGAAGTCATGATAGACTTTGTTAGAAGAGTAGCACCAATTTCTGTAAGATGACGAGAGATAAAGAGCCATTCAGCGTGTCTATTTGGAAACGACGAAATGAGAGGCTATGTTTGGGTGGAAAAATGAATGAGGTATGGAGAGAGGATATAAAGGAGACGTGTGTGTATGTGTGTGTATGTTTGTGTGCGGGTGGCTGTTTGGTTGTGGGTGGGAGCCTGTTTATAGGGCTGTCAGTAAAAGTGGTCTTCGAATGAAAACCAACCGTAGAAGGAGTCAGAGAAAAAGACAAGAAATGCCAAAATCGAGCACACATACACACACAAACACCATGTTCTTTCTATAGCCGTGGCTCATCTGTGTGGGTGTGGGTTTGAGTTACAGTCACGGGGGTCCGATTTGACACGTCTTAGTTACATATGGTTAGCAGCGCAGTGTACAGTAACCGTTGTGTGACAACATTGGAAAAGCATGACAGAAAAGCAGCATGGAGAATCTGCCTGCTAAATGGAGTGACAACAGAACAGCCTCGCTCATTGTCATGCCACTTTGTGTACGTGTGTGTGTGTGTTTTCTCAGAGTGTGCAAACATTGGATCTGAGTCAAATATGAGTATGCATGTCAGAAAGAAAGGGCTATAGTGATCATTTCTGGTGCCCTGCAACCCTGTCTAAACACGTATCCTGTCAGTGCCGAGGTGAAATATTGTTGCAAACGCCCCCAACGCTCTTTTCATATCTTGATGTCATCATTACTTCTAGATGCATGATTTTTCTGGCACTTGTCTGCAATTCTGCATCTTGCAGTGTCTTGCATTGTCTTGCATTCAGCAAAAAATATCTCTTATGGAACAACACAGGGCTGTGGTAGTTCTTTACCGAGATGCTCTGGCTCTGTTTTTTTTCCCCCTCTGTTGCTCTTTTCTTATTTTTCACCTCCATGTTTTGGTGTCTCTGGGGTCTTTCCTTTGCTGTTTGGAGTTAAGAGGTGCTGTTTATAGAACAGAATAAGGTTAAAGTGAGGATGACAACATAGCAGAATTCTGTTTGTCAAAAGGTGTGTGCAGGAGTATTTTGATGTTCTTTGGTACTCAGAATGTGAAATCTATCAAATTTGGACTTCAAAGTTATTTTTAAGGTTATGTTTCTTAGATAAAACATTGTACTCGTGTTTTAGATGTTTTATATGCAATATTCGTTTGTGTTATCTGTCTCTGTTATGTTCCATTCAATTCTGTAGTTTATTGTTCGTACTGACAAATTCGGAAATTGTAATTATGTGCATTTTGGTGTGATTTTGACAATAAAATGTGATTTTGTAACATAATTAATGTAATTTTGTTTTTAAACAAATGTAATTTCACTCACTTTATTAATGTTTTTACTCTACATTTGTGTTGGGGGGATTTAAGGTATTTTTTACATTTATATAAATAAATTAAAACATATTTTTTATTATATATATAGTGAATTGTACATAAAACGTTTTATATATACATACATATATATATATATATATATATAAAACGTTTTATGTATATATAAAACGGTTTATGTACAATTCACTTTTAAAAAGATCCACATTTCTCATTTTCATTCATGGTGATAACGGACAATGTGCCATGGTTTAATGGAAGATTACTGCCATCAACTGGAGAACAAACACTTTTAAAATTAAAATAACATGAAATTTCAACTACAGCCAGTAGATGGCTTCAAAGCATTACTCAATGGCTCATATGCCATTTCCACATGGGTATACATCTTTTCACAAGTTGTTTTTTTTTTTTTTTTAGATTTATGTTTAGACATTATAAAATAATTATTATAACAATAAAAAAGACTCTTTTTCAAAGTTTAGCTTTTTTTGTACTGAAGTATAATTTTTCAATTATGACACATTATTACAGTCAAACCTGAACATAGTGTTATATATGTGTTTTGTGTGTTATATGGGGGAATGTTATGTGTGTTTACATTCGTTCTCAATCGTGGATTTGTTGTGGTGTCACTCCATCATTTCTGTGTGTGTTCTGCATTGAAGCTGATTTATTTTTGACAAATTATGTAACAGAGGAACTTACGGCAGCCAATTTTTCATTTCTTATAAGTAATTTTGTGGGTTTGAGGGGGGGGGGGAGGTAGTTGGGGGAGGGGGGGGTGTTGTGTGTGTGTGTTTACTCAATTTTTTGTGTTTTCTGCACTTTTCTTCACGCTAACATACAACCAGATATCATTCAAATGTATTATTTTTTTTGTTGTTGTTTGTTTTAGAGCTAGCAAGTGTCAACCACGACATCAAGTCTCATTAGATGAAGGGAACAAACAGCGCATAATTAAATGATTAAACTTTTAGTTTTATCATGCAAACCTATCTAAAAGGTTTTTTTTTTTTTTTTTTACTGTATCAGTTTTTTAATATATTTAAAAATATTTTATTATATTAATAAATAAATAAAATTATAATTTATAATTTTAATTTATTTAGGGAAAAATATTTTTTTATAATTTATTTTTCATCAACTAAATTGCGTCAACATTCGTCAACATTCAATGTTAAATTTCATTGTAATGAATATCAATTTCTGCAAAGATTGCTTTAACTGACACATCCCCATCTCAGAAAGTTGCAAAAAAAAAAACAAACAAAAAAAACACTTCTGCGTTTACCTCAGGCAATTACTTTGTGGTGGTGTTCATGTGTGCTCATTCTGATATGTGGGCTCTGACATGGTATTAAGGCAGTAAAAGCAGGTGCAAGGGTTTCCTCGCCTACACCATGTCACATACACAAACTGATATGTGTTTATACTTTTCATAACATCATCTCTTTGTGGCAAGTCTGAACAAGTGTAATTTATCCATGTATATGCGTTTCAAATGAATTCCTGTATCAGCTTTACCCATTTTACCCGCAGCTTTCCGTATTTGTGTTTGTTGTGGTCTTGCTATACAAGTCTCAGAAGGAAGTGCTGTTGGTATTTTAGCATTTTATTCGTTATATTGGTTTAGCTGCGAATGGAGCGCGTAGTTCAGCTTGCTCTGTGTAGGTGTGCATTAACAGCTGATGGGATTCTGGGCAGAGTTTGTAATTTCACACCTGACCACTCATCCACGCCACCGCTGGGCACTTAACCGAGCTGGCAGCCAGAGAGCACACACACACACACACGTACACACACCCATAGCAGGTTTCCATGGACATGATGCTCTTTGAATGCTAGCCGCCCTGTTAAGTGACTGTTTAAATATGAGAGAAGAGGTACAAATGGGGGCTGGTGTCACTGCTCACCGACATGAGAACAGCTGGTGTAACTGATGACAGTAATGACAAAGATGTTTCCGTATAATTCATGAGTCATCTCTCCTACGTCTTGCACTAGCATGCATGTCAGCCCCAAACATGTTACAGATCTCCCTCATTGGAGATCTAAAATTATCTAATTTCAACGTTCAGAAGTGGTACTGCAAGAGCAGTTAATAAAATCACATTATGTTCATCATTTAAGCACCTTCATGTCTTTTGTAACATGTATGACTTTCTACTGTGGAACACAAAAAAATTATATTAGGCATTCAATACAAACAATGAAGTGAATAGTGACCATGGATGATAAGCAAGATTTTCAAACTATCATTTTAAACTATCCCCTAATTGGTCAGAATGTTTGTGCAGGGTTTATGTGTTCTGAGGTTTAGCTTATAGCAGAATTTCTGAACTCATATGGACTATGGCTTTTATTCTGTTAACTAGTGATTTGCCAAATTTTTCCCGAAATAGAAATTAAAGTTTAGCTGAAAACTAAAACTGAAAATAAAGTTTCTGTAATTGAATTGTGGGAATTTAACTCTTTATGCTCTTCAGCGTGTTCTCTGGTGATAAATTAAACCAGTCACAGTAGTTTTTGGCAATGAGCCATCTTTCGATATTTCAGCTGAACACATTTTATATATAAAAATACACTGGTAATCGAGACACTGCCACTTTCAATCGTCATTGGAAAAGCGTTAATCAAACATTGTCTCTGTCAATAATTTTAGCCCTCCAAATCTATTTAGTCTGAAACTTTTAAAAAAAAAATGTAATTAATTATTTTGTATTGCTTTTTTTAACAAAATATTACATCATTACTGCATCATTACTGTTAGCTGTTATTTATGCTTATCAGTTTGAGTAGCTGAGTCTGGAAAACAATATTTCCATGAATCTATTTCACAGAAGAATAATTTAAAGGTCCTCATTTACTTGTACTGTATGCAAAAGAGCAGCTCAGATACTAAACTTCTCCTTTAGTGTTTCACAGAAGAAAGTAAAAACACAGGGTTAGAATGACCTGCAAGTGACTAAATGTTTCATTTTTAGAGTGAATTATCCCTTTAAAGGTGCAGTAAGCAATTTTTCAAAAACGCTGTTGAAAAGTTGATTGGACTGAGCATCACAACAAACATGTAGCCAATGAGCATTGTATGATGGTAGACGAGAGAGAGTGAGCAAGAGGGAGATTTGAAGAAAAACTGTTAAAAGAGAGATGAGAGATAATACAAAAGAGAAAATCTCAGAGGAATATCACTGGAAAAAGAAGGGTTATAATCAGGCAATATTTAAAATAAATATTAGAAAAGCTTTCCAGCGTTAGAGAGACCTACGCGGGAAGGCCTGGAAACGGACTCCGAGGTTGCGTTGTTTCTGCTCCATACATGAGTAACATTGGTTTTGCGGTTTCGCAGAACCAAGAAATGCTGTTGTTGTAATGTTAGCCATAGTTACAGGACAGTTTTGAGTGTCATTTTTTGTCTGGAGCTGTTGTGCTGCTGGCGACTAACAACCCACTCTTGCTTTTATTTACTCTTGTGTACTGTATGTTCATTTTTTGTGCTTCCTTATCGTTCGTTCATCATCTTTGCTTTATTTTTCGTGAAGCATTATTTTGCTTTGCTTCTGATAGACATCCACATTTTTGCATTGTGTGTTTATCGGAGGCCAGCTAGTGACGCTAGACTAGAGAATGCGGTGTTTAGCGTCCTTGTTAGCGTGCCGGCCTCGAATGCTGGTGATCGGGGTTCGAGACCAGCTTGGAGCAAGGCAGTTAGGTGCAGGCTGTAAAGTGTTTGTGAATTTTGGAGGCTGAGCAATGAAAAGAGGTGGTCGGTCTGTTTGGGTTGATTTCAAATATCAACAGTGTTCAACAACAATTCTGGGAGATCGCATACTGCACCTTTAAGGAATTAGATTTCAAAATTGTGCCATTCTTAGTAACATCCTGTCCTTTGATTTGATTCCATAACCTCTATCAAACAACCAATTTGTCTCTCCCACAGGAACTGTAGATGGAAGGTCTCTAGGTGAATGAAATGGTGGGATTCATTATAACTTTCCATTCCCAATGTAGTTTTTGTCTATTGTGAAATTATTAATTACCTTGACTCTCATTGGCTCTACACACAGCATCACTAGGGGATAATGAGAGCCAGAACAGAGAGGACAGAGATAATGGAGATGGTAATAATGAGGAAAATAGTGTTAGCAATGGGGACATGCATTTCAGAAAGGACGAGACCCAAAGAAAGAGTCCGATATGAAGCATTACAGAGAGAAGCAGATGGGGGACATTAAAAAGAAAAGCAAAAGAGGATTGGGGATTGAACAAGGACATGGTGGAAAGAAAGAGACGACTGTAGAGAGAAGGAAAGTGAACTGGATGGAGGAGTGACTCTCTCTTCTCTTGATTAGAAGGAAGAGGCTGTCAAGCACTATGCTGTGCATTGATTCTCTGGCATGATCAAAAGTGACACAAAAGTTTCAAGAGTGTATGTCATTTGTAATCTTCTACCATCTTCAGGAGTCTGTGCCTCATTGTAGTGTGGGTGGTCTCTTGGTTGAGCCCCCATGAGCTCTGCAAAGATATCAAAGAGCTTCAACCTGGTCTGAGACGGGCTACGATGTCTCTGCTGTTGATCAGAAGTCTGAAAAGACAAAAGAAAAAAGATCTGAATTCTGTTCAACATGCATCTGAACAGAATGCATCTTAGCTATCAGAAACACAAATATTCTTAACTGTTTTGTATTGGCCTTGGCATCTGGATTAATATCAATTTCCATGAATTATTTCCACTGGGAAGCAAACACTATTGTGTAGAAATGGCCTGTTATTATATAAGTCAAGTCAAATAGTCTTGATAACTGACTTTGGTGTAATTTAGGTTTGAATATTGAATATTTCTGACAGAAAAGATAGGCAGTTCAGAAAGGCAGCTGACAGCTTTTATAAGACACACCTACGCAAACAGCCTTAAGCACTGACATTTGCACTGGTAAACACATCCTTCAGTCTGAATTTACAAATGTATTTTAAATATTTTTGGCACTTGACTGTATTTATGCCATTAACAGACAAGATGTACAACCAACTTGTACACAGTGGAACCTTTGAACCACTGTGGCGTAATTATGTTTGTGAAATCTGAATATCACATTTATAGATTCTACCTTGCGAAGTAACCAAGATTCAGAAGGCCAGTTATGCCATGATCTTCAAATGGCTTTGTAACAGCGCAATGGATATTCTCTCGGCACAACATCCCACATTCAGCTCGAGCTATTCATTGGGCCAGGATGGAATTGGGGCAGATTCAAAAGGAAACACACATTTCAATTGAGTGTAAATTGGCCCTGTATTATCTTTCCACAAGTCCTTTCATACGATGAAATTGACTTGCACCACATTAAAATCCAATGTCATTTTCAAACAGTGCTGTCACCATTGGTGGATAATGACTTTGCTTTTTAGCTGAATGCATTGCCTTTCACTGTGTGTGTGTGTGTGTGTGTGTGTGTGTGTGTGTGTGTGCGTGTGCGTGCGTGTGTGTGTGTGCGTGTGTGTGTGTAGGGTGTCAGAGCTTAACAATGGAATAAAACATTCTTTTACTGAAGATAAAAGGCCACATAAAGATGACAGGGTGGAAGCATGGAAGCATATAGCTGTTTTCACAAGTAATATACTATCGCCTCTCAAATACAATTTGGCGGCAGTGTTATAGCTTTGCTTTCCGAGGTCACAATGGTCATTAACTTTGAATCTGCGTCACAGTGGATTTCGAAATTGATGTTGTGCATTGCAAATGACTCGTCATAGATTTATTTTCCATTCCATTTTTTTTTTTTTTTTTCCAGTGGAGTAACTGGGGTTTATTAAACTCCAGGAAGACTGATTGATTTTGGAACTGTAAAAAATGGATCAAAGTTCAGATTGACTTTAGATTTAGACAGTAGAAGCTCAGAAGGGTGCATATTGCTACTGCTCAGGCTGTTTATGGTGAATGCAGAGAAAAGGCATTATTATTACTGCAGTCAGTATTACTGCGGTAACACATTTGTGGGAACTATGACATAGAGACCTCCTGTCTTCAATTGTGTTTCTTCTTTTAAACGAAACAATCCAAGCTGTGCGCCATCCATCACACCTGATTCCTATTATACCTCGTCACTGTTACTATAGATCCACTGTTCCTTTTTTTACCCTAGTTAACCTGGTTTTAGTGCATGGACAAGGTGTCCAGGAGGTCCAGGAATGATGACAGACCTGTCCATCACTACTCAAGTGATGTGTACACACAGCAACGTTTGCTAGTACACCCTGGCAACCAAGATGGCGCCGCACTATGGCGACTCGGTTTTGCTCTCTGTTTGTTTTGTTTACTTATTGTTATGTTTGTTTCTGGAATCCTGTAATGGACTCATTCGGTATGACAGAGCCGAACTCATTCACATCCAAGACAATATGCCGGTTTCACAGACATTTGTGCTGTATCTACACCCTAATCTCCCTCGGGGGTGCCCAAAACACCGGCCGAGGAAGAGAGGCAAGAGAGGGGGGGCATTAGTTCGGTTAAGACACTGGGGGGACCGGCTAGCCCTACCGAGCCTTACTCTCTCCAACGTCCGCTCGCTATTAAACAAGAAGGACGAGCTCACTGCACTCATTCATTCCCAACGGGATTTTAGGGACTGCTCTGCCATTTGCCTGACAGAAACTTGGCTGCATGAGAATACTCCTGATTCCCTTAAGCAGCGCGCCGGTGGTGTCTGCGTCTACACCAACCAGAACTGGTGTACGGACACCAAAACTCTGTCACACAACTGTTCACCGGACCTGGAGTATCTCACAGTTAAGTGTATTCCCTTTTACTCGCCAAGAGAAATCTCCTCCGTCATACTGTGCGTTGTTTACATTCCACGGAGCGCTGCGACGGCGCCAGTGATACAGCAACTGGCTGATCACATCTCCGCCATTGAAAACTCCAACCCGGACTCTGCAATCCTGTTGTTGGGAGATTTTAACCACGTCTCTATGAAGAAAGCTCTTCCCAGATACAAGCCCCAGATTCATATTCCCACCAGGCTGGATAAAACACTGGACCAGTATTACTCCTCCATTCCGAAGGCGTATCAAGCTCTAATCAGAGCTCCGATTGGTGAGTCTGATCATAACGCTATATTCCTCGTCCCTAAATACCTTCAGAAACTCAAAACATCTAAACCAACGACAAAGAGGGTCAGAAGGAACTCTCCCTCAGCCATAGACATGTTACAAGACTGTTTTGATATTACTGACTGGAGTGTTTTTGAGCATGATGATATCAACATTTTCACTGACACTGTAATGTCCTATATAAATTTCTGTGAGTCTGTGTGTATCCACATCAGAACTGTCATTAGCTACAGTAACAACAAGCCTTGGTTCAATAAGGAAGTAAGGCACTTATGCTGTGAGAAAAATGCTGCATTTAGATGTGGTGACAAAGTGCAATACAGACTCCTTAAATACCAACTTCAAAAGGCAGTTAAAACAGCTAAAGCCACTTATAGAGTAAAACTTGAAAACAAGCTCCAAGTCCATGACATTAAGGGTGTTTGGCAGGGCCTGCAGACAATCACTAACTACAAGATAAAGCATCATGTTCTAGATGATGTCAAAACATCAGTAAAGCGGCAGGGCCTGATGGTATCATACCAGCTACGCTGAGGAGCTGTGCAGACCAGCTTACTCTCATACTCACTTACATTTTCAATTGGTCTCTCACCACATCAATAGTACCTGCTTGTTTTAAATCAGCCATGATCATTCCAGTGCCTAAGAAGAATAACATCACCTGCCTTAATGATTACAGACCTGTTGCACTCACATCTGTTGTCATGAAGGTGTTCAAACGCCTAGTCTGCAGGAACTTAGCGCACACTAGATCCTCACCAGTTCGCCTACAGGGCAAATAGGGGAGTGGATGATGCAGTGTCATTAGGCACACATTTCATTCTCCAACATCTTGAGGCTAAGTACACATATGCCCGTGTTCTGTTCCTTGATTTTAGCTCAGCTTTTAACACTATTATCCCTATTAGGCTGTATAACTCTCTCCTAGCCATAGGTGTTAATACTATACTGTGTCAATGGATCCTGAACTTTTTGTCCTGTAGGAAACAATATGTCAAAATTCATAATCATATGTCATCAACCAGCGTTGGTCTCCTCTATTATACTCTTTTTATACCAACAACTGTATGTTCCATTCAACATCCGTTAAACTGTTAAAATTCGCAGATGATACCACTGTTGTAGGTCTTATCTCTGATGGAGATGAATCTGTTTACCGGGGTGAAGTGGAACAGCTGGTCAGGTGGTGCGAGGACAATAACCTAATCCTCAATACATCTAAGACCAAGAGATGATAGTGGCCTTTAGAAAGAAGGCAGTCCAGCACCTTCCCCTCTCCATCAATGGTCAGGTTGTTGAGAGGGTCTCCTCCTTCTGCTTCTTGGGCACTACCATACACCAGTCCCTCTCATGGGACCTGAAAATTAGTCTCATTGTAAGCAAAGCCCATCAGAGACTCTTTTTCCTCCGTCAGTTGAGAAAATCTACCGAGCCGTCATAGAAAACGCACTGACCTTCTCTATCCTGTCCTGGTACGGGAAACGCGACCAGTCAGGATAAGCAACAGCTAGAGAAAGTAGTGCGCAGAGCCTCCAAGATCATTGGCTGCAGTCTGTCTACCATACCCTCACAGTACGACACCAGAATTATTAGGAAGGCGAGAAACATCACCACCGACCCCTACCACCCAGCACATCACCTGTTCACTCTTCTGCCATCAGGGAAGAGGTACAGAAGCATCACCAGCAGAACATCACGCTTCAGAGATAGCACCTACCTCCAAGCTATACAATATTTAAACATGGCTTAATGCTTGAATGTTTGATTTAGGTTATGAACTTGTGGACTGCCCCCCACCCCCTTACTGTATTAGGGACATTCTTATTCGCCATTTGCATTATGATTTCTGGCTGTGTCGCTTGCACTAAGCACCTTATGGACTGGTCCATAACCTGTTGACACACCTAATGTGCAATATGTGTTGTTCATGTCTGTGTATATGTGTGCTGTGTCAGTGCATTGTTGTTAATTATGTGGTATATGTGAGCATACCAAGAAAATTCCTATCAACTGTATTGTTGAAATGACTAAATAAAAATAAACTTGAAACTTGAAAACTTAAAGTTTTTGGTATATGTGATCCTGGACCACAAACCCAGTCATAAGGGTCAATTTTTTGAAATTGAGATTTATACATCATCTGAAAGCTGAATAAATAAGCTTTCCATTGACGTATGGGATATAGGACAATATTTGGCCGAGATACAACTATTTGAAAATCTGGAGTCTGAGGGTGCAAAAAATCTAAATATTGAGAAAATCGCCTTTAAAGTTGTCCAGATGAAGTCCTTAGCAACGCATATTACTAATAATAATACATTTCTGATATATTTACGTAGGAAATTTACAAAATATCTTCATGGAACATAATCTTTACTTAATATCCTAATGATGTTTGTCATAAAAGCAAAATCGATAATTTTGACCCATACAATGTATTGTTGGCTATTTTTGTGGTCCAGGGTCACATATTATATAGAAAATCAGAATCCTAAAAGAAATATCAAGGTTTCCACAAAAATATTAAGCAGCACAACTGTTTTAAACTGTGATGATAATAATAAGAAATGTTTCTTGCTCCAAATGAGCATATTAGGATGATTTCTGAAGGATCAATGGTAGCTGAAAATTCTGTGTTACCACAGGAATAAATTACATTTTAAAATATGAAAATTGAAAACAGTTATTTTAAATTGTAATTGTAAATTGTAATAATATTCTACAGTATTGCTGTATTTTTGACCAAATAAATGCAGCATTGGTGAGAATTAGAGTCTTTTTTGGACTTTTAAAAACATACAACAATCTAAACCACATATGGGCACATATTTGTGTCAAATTATTTGAGCAAAGCTGCTGCCCATCTATGTTTTATTTATTGTTTAATATGCAAGTTTAATGCAATTAAAAAACATATGTTATTTATTTATCACAGCACCTGTTAGTGGATGGGATATATTAGGCAGCAAGTGAACATTTTGTCCTCAAAGTTGATGTGTTAGAAGCAGGGAAAAAAAATGGGCAAATGTAAGGATTTGAGCAAGTTTGACAAGGGCCAAAATGTGATGCTAGACGACCGGGTCAGAGCATCTCCAAAACTGCAGCTCTTGTGGGGTGTTCCCGGTCTGCAGTGGTCAGTATCTATCAAAAGTGGTCCCAGGAAGCAACAGTGGTTAACCGGCAACAGCGTCATGGGCGGCCAAGGCTCATTGATGCACGTGGGGAGTGAAGGGGCCAGTGTGGTCCGATCAAAAAAGACGAGCTACTGTAGCTCAAATTGCCCAAGAAGTTAATACTGGTTCTGATAGAAAGTTGTCAAAATACACAGTGAAAGCGCCAACAGTGGGCACGTGAGCATCAGAACTGGACCACGGAGCAATGGAAGAAGGTGGCCTGGTCTGATGAATCACGTTTTCTTTTACATCACGTGGATGGCCGGGTACGTGTGCGTCACTTACCTGGGGAACACATGGTACCAGGATGCACTATGGGAAGAAGGCAAGCCGGCAGAGGCAGTGTGATGCTTTGGGCAATGTTCTGCTGGGAAACCTTTGGTCCTCCTATCCATGTGGATGTTACTTTGACAGGTACCACCTACCTAAGCATTGGATGTGCTGTGGGATGCATCTGTGGGATGTGCTGAACAAACAAGTCCGATCCATGGAAGCCCACCTCTCAACTTACAGGACTTAAAGGATCTGCTGCTAACATCTTGGTGCCAGATACCACAGCACACCTTCAGAGGTCTAGTGGAGTCCATGCCTCGACAGGTCAGGGCTGTTTTGGCAGCAAAAGGGGGACCAACACAATATTAGGAATTATTGGTCATAATGTTATGCCTGATCGGTGTGTATGTGTATATATATACACTCACCTAAAGGATTATTAGGAACACCATACTAATACTGTGTTTGACCCCCTTTCGCCTTCAGAACTGCCTTAATTCTACGTGGCATTGATTCAACAAGGTGCTGAAAGCATTCTTTAGAAATGTTGGCCCATATTGATAGGATAGCATCTTGCAGTTGATGGAGATTTGTGGGATGCACATCCAGGGCACGAAGCTCCCGTTCCACCACATCCCAAAGATGCTCTATTGGGTTGAGATCTGGTGACTGTGGGGGCCATTTTAGTACAATGAACTCATTGTCATGTTCAAGAAACCAATTTGAAATGATTCGAGCTTTGTGACATGGTGCATTATCCTGCTGGAAGTAGCCATCAGAGGATGGGTACATGGTGGTCATAAAGGGATGGACATGGTCAGAAACAATGCTCAGGTAGGCCGTGGCATTTAAACGATGCCCAATTGGCACTAAGGGGCCTAAAGTGTGCCAAGAAAACATCCCCCACACCATTACACCACCACCACCAGCCTGCACAGTGGTAACAAGGCATGATGGATCCATGTTCTCATTCTGTTTACGCCAAATTCTGACTCTACCATCTGAATGTCTCAACAGAAATCGAGACTCATCAGACCAGGCAACATTTTTCCAGTCTTCAACTGTCCAATTTTGGTGAGCTCGTGCAAATTGTAGCCTCTTTTTCCTATTTGTAGTGGAGATGAGTGGTACCCGGTGGGGTCTTCTGCTGTTGTAGCCCATCCGCCTCAAGGTTGTGCGTGTTGTGGCTTCACAAATGCTTTGCTGCATACCTCGGTTGTAACGAGTGGTTATTTCAGTCAAAGTTGCTCTTCTATCAGCTTGAATCAGTCGGCCCATTCTCCTCTGACCTCTAGCATCAACAAGGCATTTTCGCCCACAGGACTGCCGCATACTGGATGTTTTTCCCTTTTCACACCATTCTTTGTAAACTCTAGAAATGGTTGTGCGTGAAAATCCCAGTAACTGAGCAGATTGTGAAATACTCAGACCGGCCCGTCTGGCACCAACAACCATGCCACGCTCAAAATTGCTTAAATCACCTTTCTTTCCCATTCTGACATTCAGTTTGGAATTCAGGAGATTGTCTTGACCAGGACCACACCCCTAAATGCATTGAAGCAACTGCCATGTGATTGGTTGATTAGATAATTGCATTAATGAGAAATTGAACAGGTGTTCCTAATAATCCTTTAGGTGAGTGTATATTAGGGGTGTAACGGTACATGTATTCGTCCCGAACTGTACGGTATGGACGTCACGGTTCGGTTCATTCAGTTAGACGATGAATACAGTGTCACAGGCAATTCCCACTCCAATCCAAAAACCATAAAACAAAGTCTACTAGATAGTGCGCACATGTCTTTCTGTGCTCATGGACAAAGGAATATACTTTGAAAGTCTTGCGCGAAATGGAGAACGCAGAAAATTAAGTATAGGAGGGTTGGGCTTAAGCTTTGAATGTTTAGCGTTCCTCTCCATTTCACGCAAACTATATATAGTTTAAACGGAGCAAACTGTACATGGTTTATTTATTTTGTACTTTTATAACACAAGATGCTTTTCAGTTTTGTAGCTGATTGTGGACAAATAATAAATAAATACCTTTTGTTTTATCAGCCCTTGCAAAACAATATGAGCTGTGCAAGAGTGCCTTCTGTTTACTGCTTAGTGCTTAATACACTATAGGAGGCTGTACTGTGCTAACAGTAAATGCCGCTAGGTGGAACAAACTGTAATTTGGACTAATGTCTGTTCAAAATAAAATAAAAGAAACCTAGCATTGTAGATTTGTTTCCCTGTCCGGTAACACTTTAGTTTAGGGTCCAATTCTCACTATTAACTAGTTGCTTATTAGCATGCATATTACTAGGATATTGGCTGTTTATTAGTACTGATAAAGCACATATTAATGCCTTATTCTTTATTATCATATCCTACAATACCTAAACTTAACAACTACCTTACTAACTATTAATAAGCAGTAATTAGGAGTTTATTGAGGCAAAAGTCATAGTTAATAGTTAGTTAATAGTGAGAATTGGACCCAAAACTAAAGTGTGAACATTTTTCTTATTGTACCAAAATCGTACCGAACCATGACCCCAAAACCGAGGTGTGTACCGAACCGTGACTTCTCTGTACCGTTACACCCCTAATATATATATATATATATATATATATATATATATACACACATACATACACACTGTCCAGTAAATTTAGCCCTGCATGAAAGAAACCAGTTAATGTCACAGAGAAATTATATCGTTGGATTCACTTTCATAACGATTTTATCCAGCTGATGAACGATAAAAACATTAACAGCCAATCAGAATCCATCCTGCTGTAACAAGTGCGAGTATTTAAAGTGACAGACAAGCACACACTTAGAATAAACAGAATGATATCATCCGCTGGTGTGGACGCTAATATAGTTATCTAATATAGTAATCTTTATCTTTATAGTTATTGTTCTTGGTGTGAACGGGCCTTTTCAGGAATGCAATGGTCAATTTGCTATCTGTTTACACAAACACACACTGTTCTTGGTCACCACAGGCAACATATCAGCATCAGTGTAGTAGGAATAATAGCAAGTCTGCCAGGGCATTTCTGTAATATTTCCCAGTTAGTGAAGCAGGTCATTTATCCCCGTCACGCTCTAGTCGTGCTTCGCACAAGCAGCCACCGAGATAAGGCCGTGGACTTAAGGAAACTACGGACTCATTTTATTTTTTAGTCAGATGCTGGCTCAGCTAAACTCCCTCACAATGGCAAATGTTTGAACTCTAAAACATTATTACACTATACATTAACATTATTAACAGTTATTTAAGCACCATGTAATGAAAAGGTCCAAAACAAGTACAGTGGGGAGAACAAGTATTTGATACACTGCCGATTTTGCAGGTTTTCCTACTTACAAAGCATGTAGAGGTCTGTAATTTTTATCATAGGTACACTTCAAATGTGAGAGACGGAATCTAAAACAAAATTCCAGAAAATCACATTGTATGATTTTTAAATAATTAATTTGCATTTTATTGCATGACATAAGTATTTGATCACCTACCAACCAGTAAGAATTCCGGCTCTCACAGACCTGTTCGTTTTTCTTTAAGAAGCCCTCCTGTTCTCCACTCATTACCTGTATTAACTGCACCTGTTTGAACTCGTTACCTGTATAAAAGACACCTGTCCACACACTCAATCAAACAGACTCCAACCTCTCCACAATGGCCAAGACCAGAGAGCCGTGTAAGGACATCAGGGATAAAATTGTAGACCTGCACAAGGCTGGGATGGGCTACAGGACAATAGCCAAGCAGCTTGGTGAGAAGGCAACAACTGTTGGCGCAATTATTAGAAAATGGAAGAAGTTCAAGATGACGGTCAATCTCCCTCGGTCTGGTGCACCATGCAAGATCTCACCTCGTGGGGCATCAATGATCATGAGGAAGGTGAGGGATCAGCCCAGAACTACACGGCAGGACCTGGTCAATGACCTGAAGAGAGCTGGGACCACAGTCTCAAAGAAAACCATTAGTAACACACTACGCCGTCATGGATTAAAATCCTGCAGCGCACGCAAGATCCCCCTGCTCAAGCCAGCGCATGTCCAGGCCCGTCTGAAGTTTGCCAATGACCATCTGGATGATCCAGAGGAGGAATGGGAGAAGGTCATGTGGTCTGATGAGACAAAAATAGAGCTTTTTGGTTTAAACTCCACTCGCCATGTTTGGAGGAAGAAGGAGGATGAGTACAACCCCAAGAACACCATCCCAACCGTGAAGCATGGAGGTGGAAACATCATTCTTTGGGGATGCTTTTCTGCAAAGGGGACAGGACGACTGCACCGTATTGAGGGGAGGATGGATGGGGCCATGTATCGCAAGATCTTGGCCAACAACCTCCTTCCCTCAGTAAGAGCTTTGAAGATGGGTCGTGGCTGGGTCTTCCAGCATGACAACGACCTGAAACACACAGCCAGGGCAACTAAGGAGTGGCTCCGTAAGAAGCATCTCAAGGTCCTGGAGTGGCCTAGCCAGTCTCCAGACCTGAATCCAATAGAAAATCTTTGGAGGGAGCTGAAAGTCCGTATTGCCCAGCGACAGCCCCGAAACCTTAAGGATCTGAAGAAGGTCTGTATGGAGGAGTGGTCCAAAATCCCTGCTGCAGTGTGTGCAAACCTGGTCAAGAACTACAGGAAACGTATGATCTCTGTAATTGCAAACAAAAGTTTCTGTACCAAATATTAAGTTCTGCTTTTCTGATGTATCAAATACTTATGTCATGCAATAAAATGCAAATTAATTACTTAAAAATCATACAATGTGATTTTCTGGATTTTTGTTTTAGATTCCGTCACTCACAGTTAAAGAGTACCTATGATAAAAATTACAGACTTCTACATGCTTTGTAAGTGGGCAAACCTGCAAAATCGGCAGTGTATCAAATACTTGTTCTCCCCACTGTAGGTTATTCCTGTCCTGCGGATGTTTACAACAACAACAAAAAAAGGCAGTGCAAAGAGTATGTGACATGCAAATGTATGTGAGGACACCCCATGTAAGGCAATATTTCTTCCCCTCTCAGCGCTCGCAGGTCTGTGTGTTTAGAAATGAATAAGCCCTGCATAATGTTGTCTTCTTGAGAGTGCTTGTAGTGTGTTTATCCGTTTTGATGAATCATTTGGCACAGCTAGAGTAGCGAAAAGAGGCCATAGCTCCTGTTTTTCCGCTAAGTTTGATGCTCGGCACGTTAGTTTCGGGCTGCACTAGTAGCTGCTGGCCTCAGGATCGAATACGCATATGTTAAAATTATGAGTCATCTAGCTAACAGCAACTCTTGTGATGCTTAGGAAGTTCAAACGTTATTCCGCGATTTAACAAACCACCTGCCCCCATTTCTTACTTTTTATCAAGGATAAACTTCAGCAATCCATTTAAAATAAATATCTACTAATCACATGTAGCTCAAGGAAGAGCAGAGCCAAAGATACGACTCCCAACATGTAGTCGTAAAGTTCTGACGCTTGGTTTATAAGTCATTAAACTTAATGATTGGCATAATGAGGTTGGGATGCTGCCAGAGGGGGGGCCGGGACATCAGGTGGAATTACCATCAGAAGTTCTCCAACACACAGTCACACGTCCTGTACTCTCTCTCTCTCTCTCTCTCTCACACACACACATACTGGAGTCGGTCTCGTCAGGATGATAGCGAGGGCTATCATTACTCGTCAACAAACAAACGTAAAGGGAGCAGAGCGACAGACAAGAGTGAGGTAGAGAGAGAGGTAAAGAAAGCGAGACGATTCAAGTGGACAGAGAGCTCGCAAAGCACTGTCAGCTTTGAGGAGATGTGACAGATCGCCAGATATCAAAGACACGTGTAGATGTGAACATCTCATTACCGGATCCATCTCCTCCTGTGTCTTTCTGCTCAACAGCTATTTATACCGACTTCTTGTCGCTGTCACCAGTTTGTTTGTTCCTATTGTCTATTACTGCCTTTACTGCTAATTTTGTCTCGGCTTGATTATTTTTCTATGGCACCGTTTGATGTGTTTCACAATAAATGAAATGTGTCTCGAACGCATCTCACCGAGTTTGGAAAAGAGGGCCGGATGCGCTTATTGTCATTTTTGAGTGTTGTTTCACCGTGGTATGAAATGTGCGACGAATAGATGCCGTTATGTTGGTGGTGACTTTTTGAGGAGCATGTTATCGAGTGCAGATTACAATTTGTGAAAAACAGTTTTCGGTTTGTAAGCATCACTATTATTCTTCCACACTAAACGTAAAACGATGGTTCACTCAAATGGAAAATTATGTCATCATTTACTTAACCAGATGATATTTTGCAGAATGGTTTTTGTCCACACAATAAGAGTTAATGGGGTCCAAAACAATATTGAAATAATTTACAATATAACAAAATCATTCTGTTTTCCACAGAAGAAAGTTAGTGTAACAGGTTTGGAAAGACATAAGGTATTTTCATTTTTGTGTGAACTATCCCTTTAAGCATCTAAGGTGTCCTATTAGTTTTTGAATTTTTTTTTTTTTTTTGGAAAATAGGCAGACAATAGACAATAAAAAGAGCTAAAATAATCTCAGACTAAATAACTTGCTTTCTCTGAAAAGACATTCCTTTTGCAACGGACATCACCAGGGCCATGGTTAGAGAGTCAGACTTGTAACCCAAAGGTTGCAGGTTCGATTCTCAATACCGTCAGGAAACATGTAAGTGGGGGAGTGGGTGAAAAGTGCTCTCTTCCACCCTCAATACCCACGACTTGAGTAAAGCACCTAACCCCCAATCGCTCCCCGGGCGTCAAATCAAAATGGCTGCCCACTGCTCCAGGTGTGTGTATGTGTTCACTACTCACTGCTCCTAATGTGTGTGCACTAACTTGGATGAGTTAAATGCAGAGGACATTTTCCAAGTATGGCTTACCATCTTGGAAATTCACATCACGTCATTCTGGTTCCATTCTTGTTAGTAACAGCCACTTTTGATACAATCAATTCTCAATAGATATAATCAAGTCTCGCACTTCACTACTAGTGAAGTACTGTTCATTCTTAATTCATGTTAACTAAAGTAGTTAACTAATGTTAACTAACAAAACCTTATTGCAAAGTGTTACCAAAATATTAAATAAACTGTCAAAAACATTAAAAAGTCATAACCCCAAACTTTCGAACGCTATACATTTTTTTTTTATATGTCTTGTTTCACTCAGATATGACAAATTACAGAAATAAAAGTGGCTGCAAATGGAAATTCATGTTGACTGTAATGGAATGTCATCTGAATCCCTGGAACGTCCAAGCCACATCTAGGGACAAGGAAATCCTAAAGAAAAAAGGAAATCATGACCATCATGGCACAGGCAAACAAACACCCACATTTTCTTCACAAAAAAAAGAAAGGAAAAAAAAGTACAATCTAGTTCTATCCTATTATTATTCAAACTCTGCAGTTATTAGCGTGTATAATAATTAAGAAAATAAACAAACATACAAAAGAACAAATATATAAATAGCCAATGTAAAATCAGCACAAACATGTGACAAATAAAACCCACACATACACACACAGGTTGTTAGTATATAACCTCTGTCCTGTGATTAATGATGTAATTAGCACTATCCCATGCAGCGCACACACTAGTCTTCTCAGAAATGTCCTAATGGACCGAATGCCACATGAACACACACACATTAAGCATGTGTTGTGTAACAGAACCTTATGCACATATACAGAAAATAGTCATTTTGCAGGATTAATTGCACCTTTTCATAATTTTTGTTCCTCGGGAAAAGAAATAGCCTAATGACGCAGAATTGCTCCATTTCTTGGCTGGTTCGCGATCATAAGGCTGTTATCATGCTGGTATGAGTCCACGGCAAATGTGTAGGTTTGGTTTTAACATTGGTAATGACATTTCAAATCAATCAAAGATGCACCATGTCTCTGCCTCTACATCAAAAGCTGTTTATGTTTACACTTAGAATTTATAAGTTCCCCTTCAGTCGGTCACGTTCGACGTACGTCGGACGTCACCGACGAATTGGGATCACTTCTGGGAGCCCCTATCAGCTTCGAGTGTATAGAGAACGGGCCAATGGCCATTGGCGTGCGAGATTTGCATCTCGCGCTCCGCCCCGCATCGCGGGTATAAAGCGGAAGCGGATGCAGCGCACATTTGTCATTCACTTCGGAGCCAAACAAGCTTCATGGAAGACTGTTCCTGCGTCAGCAGAGAGAGAGAGAGAGAGCAGAGAAGAGGCTTTTGTGCTGGGAGAGAAGGCACGTGCAGTGACAACCGCGAGCTCACCGAAATCGGTGAAACAAACTGCTGTTTTTACAGCATCCCGGTTGGTTCGGTGGGGGCGTTCCACGGTGAGTGCAAACACAGGCTGCACTATCCCCTGTGTTTGCCGCGGTTGTTCCTGGGTGCTTCGGCACGTTAAGAGCTTCTTCTAAAAGAGCAACACGGGTGTGAAATTGCGTCTTTTTCAAGATGTCATTCCACCCGTGCGTTTCTGGATGCGGTCGTTCCCTGTCACCAGCTGACGGTCACAATCGCTGCCTGACATGTCTGGGTATTCAACATGCCGAGGCAGCGTTTGTGGATAGTTCGTGTTCCCATTGCGGGAACATGACTATCTCGGCGCTAAGGTCGAGACTCGCCTACCTTCGGGAGGGTGGAGTCCCCTTACCTATGCCCCGATCTAGTGCTATCCCTGCCCAGCAGGATAGACCTACTTCGGCGAATAGCCAGGGTGACCTGAGGATCACGTTTAGGGCACACCCGCCGAGCCAGCCTCCGTGGGCCCCTAAACCCTCTGTAGTGCCGCAGCCGGTTGAGCTTTCGGAGGAAGTCGCTGGCCCCTCTCGAGGTGGTCCAACGGTGACCTTTGGAGCTCCAGCAGAGGATAGGATGTCGATCGCTGCATCGGAGGGGGAGTTTCAGTCCTCGGGGGATGAAGACCCGGCTGCGTTGCCTCCCTCTGGGAGAGTGGCGTTGTCCGAGACGGACCCCGAGCTGACGGCTATGCTTTCCCGGGCCGCCGAAAAGGTCGGGCTCGTGTGGAACCCTCCACCGTGTCCCGAGCCTTCTAGGCTGGATGATTGGTTTCTCGGGGCGGCTCGCGCTGGTTCTCAGCGTCCCGCCCCGGTGCCCTTCTTCCCGGAAGTGCATGAGGAGCTCACGAGGTCGTGGACGGCACCTTTTTCTGCCAGAAACCGGCCGAGTAGCTCCTCCCTCCTCACTACTCTCGACGGCGGGCCAGCCAAGGGGTACGTGGGGATCCCGCCGGTGGAACGGGCGGTCGCGATGCAACTGTGTCCGGCGTCCGCTTCCACCTGGCGCGGAGACCCACGCCACCCATCCAAGGCCTGTAAGTTCTCCTCCAGTCTAACTGGGAAGGCTTACAAGGCTTGTGGACAGGCTGCGTCCGCCTTGCATGCCATGGCGTTGCTCCAGGTGCACCAGGCCCAGGCACTCATGGACATGCACGAGGGTAGACCTGACCCAGAGCTCCTCCGGGAGCTCCGGACGGCGACGGACCTCGCCCTCCGGGCGACGAAAGTCACCGCCCGTTCCATTGGTCAGGCGATGTCCACTCTTGTGGTCCAGGAGCGACATCTCTGGCTCAACCTGGCCGATATGAGGGAGACTGATAAGTATCGGTTCCTGGACTCCCCCATTTCCCAGGTTGGGCTGTTCGGCGACGCGGTCGAGAGCTTTGCCCAGCAGTTCTCGACTGTCCAGAAGCAGACGGAGGCCATCAAACACATCCTGCCCCGGCGGTCAGCTGCTGCCCAGCCGCCGGCCGCAGCTCCTCCGCCTGCTCGTCGCCGAGGGCGGCCGCCCGCCGCCGCCCCCGCTCCCGCCCCAGCCCAGCAGCAGCCTCCACCAGGGCAACGGCGTGGAGCCGGCCGCGGGAAGGCCGTCCAGCCCGCTCAGGCCGCTGCCAAACCAGGTGGCAAGCGTCGTCGTAAGAGACCCTGAGACGGGCCACCCAGAGATGGAGGAGACAGCTCTTCAGGAGGTGGTGACAGCACCGCTCCTTCTCCCGCTGGAGGGCCGGGAGAGAATTTTATGTTCTTGTTTGGTTTCTGTTCCGCCACTGGCCTTCGGGCCAGTGGTACCCAAAACTTCAAAAAAAGAGCTGTTTCTAAAATCTCTGGGTGCCAAGAGAGCGCGCTTGGCGGTGTACGACGCTCCCATGCCTTGTCACCCTCCGGTGCCTCTCTTATCGCCAGCAGGGGGTGCTGGCTGTGTCCAGGACGCACACAAGAGGCCTCCGCACACTCGTGCACCCCCTCAGCGGAAGCAGGTAAGTGTTGCATTGCGCACTCAGACCCCACTTCGGGCCGCGATGCCGTCCGAGTCGGGTCCCTGCACTCCGCTGCGCTGCCCCGCTGCGGGTACGTCTGTGGTGCCGTTGGTCCCGCTGGTTCGGTCGCTGGGAGCCTGGTTAGCGCTCCCCAGCCCGTCCCGCTGGCTCATCCGTACTATCAGACTCGGCTATGCGATTCAGTTCGCTCGGCGGCCCCCCAAGTTCAGGGGCGTTCACTTCACCTCCGTGTCGAAGGAGGACGCCCCCGTGCTACGGGCGGAGATCGCAGTCCTACTGGCGAAGGACGCGATAGAGCCGGTCCCTCCAGCCGATATGAAGACAGGCTTCTACAGCCCGTACTTCATTGTACCCAAGAAAGGCGGCGGGTTACGGCCAATCTTGGACCTGCGGTTCTTGAATCGGTCCCTTCACAGGCTGCCGTTCAGAATGCTAACGCAGAAACGCATCTTCAGGTGCATCCGTCCCCAAGATTGGTTTGCAGCGATCGACCTGAAGGACGCGTACTTTCATGTCTCGATTCTCCCCCGACACAGACCGTTCCTACGCTTTGCGTTCGAGGGACGGGCATATCAGTACAGAGTCCTACCCTTCGGGCTGTCCCTGTCGCCCCGCGTCTTCACGAAGGTCGCGGAGGCGGCCATTGCTCCCATGAGAGAGCGTGGTGTTCGCATTCTCAACTACCTCGACGACTGGCTGATTCTGGCTCAGTCGAAGGCACAGTTGTGCGAACACAGGGACATGGTGCTCAGTCACCTCAGCCTGTTGGGACTTCAGGTCAACTGGGAAAAGAGCAAACTCTGCCCCGTGCAGAGGATCTCTTTTCTCGGTATGGAGTTGGACTCGGTCAATCTGACAGCGCGACTCACAGAGCAGCGCGTCCAGTCGGTGTTGAACTGCTTGAATTCGTTCAAATGCAGGACAGCGGTACCACTGAAACATTTTCAGAGGCTCCTGGGGCATATGGCATCCGCAGCCGCAGTGACGCCGCTCGGATTGCTTCATATGAGGCCGCTTCAACACTGGCTACACGACCGAGTCCCGAGATGGGCGTGGCAGAGCGGCTCATTCCGTGTCTCAGTAACACCGAAGTGTCGCCAAACCTTCAGTCCGTGGTTGGACCCTTCGTTCCTACGGGCAGGAGTTCCCCTAGAACAAGTGTCCAGGCATGCTGTGGTCTCCACGGATGCCTCATCCACCGGCTGGGGGGCCACGTACAACGGGCTTGCAGTTTCGGGTCTGTGGACGGGGCCTCAACTGCAATGGCATATCAATTGCCTCGAGTTGTTAGCAGTTCGTCTTGCGCTGGGCCGCCTCAAAGGGCCGCTACGAGGCAAGCACGTTCTGGTCCGTACGGACAACACTGCGGCCGTTGCGTACATCAACAAACAGGGTGGTCTACGCTCCCGCCGCATGTCACAACTCGCCCGCCATCTCCTCCTCTGGAGTCAGAAGCATCTGAGGTCGCTTCGTGCCATTCATATCCCGGGCCTGCTCAATCGTGCAGCCGACGAGCTCTCACGACAGCAAGTGCTCCCAGGAGAGTGGAGACTCCATCCCCAGGTGGTCCAGCTGATCTGGAGTCGCTTCGGGACCGCACAGGTAGACCTGTTTGCCGCCCCGGACACGTCTCACTGCCAGTTGTTCTATTCCCTGACCGGGGGGACCCTCGGCTCGGATGCGCTGGCACACAGCTGGCCCCGGGGCCTACGCAAATATGCGTTTCCCCCAGTGAGCCTTCTTGCGCAGACACTGTGCAAGGTCAGGGAGGACGAGGAGCAGGTCTTGCTAGTTGCGCCATACTGGCCCAACCGGACCTGGTTCCCGGAACTAGTGCTCCTCGCGACAGCACCTCCTTGGCCCATTCCTCTGAGGAAGGACCTCCTGACTCAGAGACGGGGCACCCTGTGGCACCCGCGTCCGGACCTCTGGAAACTCCATGTCTGGTCCCTCGACGAATCGTGCCTGGAATTCGGGGCGGGTAACTCTCAGGTAATCCTGAGACCCCGGCCCGGATATGTGCCCAAGGTTCCCACCACTCCCTTTCGGGACCAGGTGGTGAACCTGCAAGCGCTGCCTTCGGGAGGCAGACCCAGCCCTGGCTTTTCTCTGTCCCGTTCGCGCTCTGCGGACTTACGTGGACAGAACGCAAAGCTTCAGGACCTCAGAACAGCTCTTCATCTGTTACGGAGGCCAGCAGAAGGGAAAGGCTGTCTCCAAGCAGAGGATGGCTCACTGGATAGTGGATGCCATCGCCTTGGCGTATGAAACCCAAGGCGTGCCCTGCCCGCTTGGGTTGAGGGCCCACTCCACTAGGAGTGTGGCCTCTTCCTGGGCGCTGGCACACGGCGCCTCGCTGACAGATATATGTAGAGCTGCGGGCTGGGCGACACCTAACACGTTCGCTAGATTCTATAGCCTCCGTGTAGAGCCGGTTTCTTCCCGTGTGCTCGCTTCAAATAGCCGGTAACACCGAAGTGCCCGTTCTAGTGTCGGCTTGCTGCGCCATTCCCCTCCTCATGGACCGGATACGTGCGCTGATATGCTCCAGTCGAGTTCCCCAGCACGGCGAACCCTGTTGAGTCCTCCGCAACCCGTGGCAGTCAGACGTGGCGGAGCGTCCGACGCCAGGTCTAACACTCGTATGCATTGGTGGAACTTGTGTTAGGCTGGGTATCCATATGTTGTGACCCCTACGGCGGTCCCATATGTGTATTCTTCCACGGTACGGCTCCCTACGGCGAGCCCGTGTCTTTCCCTTGGCAGAGCTCGCTCTGCCGTCTCTGTGCGGTGTAGTCTCCCGCCTGCATTGGCCGGGGCCACCCCTGGGACTTCCGTATGTTGTACTGCCCACGGCCAGTCCATACATGTATATTCCACATGATACCTCCCTACGTGTAGGATGTGGCTTCCGCAGCGGCCCCCCGGGGCACGCTTTCCCAGCGTTATCCAATACTCTGCTGAGTGGGTCTTGCGGAACAGCAGCAGTGACTCTCCCTGCGTAGGTTCCCCGCCCCGAACAGACGGGGGTCTGAGGGGCTTTCGCTGGGCGCTGGAAGTGGTAGTAACTGTGGCGTTTTCCATAGGGATCCCAATTCGTCGGTGACGTCCGACGTACGTCGAACGTGACCGACTGAAGGGGAACGTCTCGGTTACGTATGTAACCCTCGTTCCCTGAAGGAGGGAACGGAGACGTACGTCCCGTCGCCACAGTTGCTGTACCATCACTGCAGCGGCCGAGTCACTAGTTCGGCTCCTCAGTGAAAAACAAATGTGCGCTGCATCCGCTTCCGCTTTATACCCGCGATGCGGGGCGGAGCGCGAGATGCAAATCTCGCACGCCAATGGCCATTGGCCCGTTCTCTATACACTCGAAGCTGATAGGGGCTCCCAGAAGTGATCCCAATTCGTCGGTGACGTCCGACGTACGTCTCCGTTCCCTCCTTCAGGGAACGAGGGTTACATACGTAACCGAGACGTTCTTCATAACCTTTTTGCACACTTTTTGTCTAAACAATACACTGGAGAGAAAAAAAAAAAATCAGTTGACATTTACTCATTTACTTTAATGTTGTCCATACAATAAAAGTGGGAATCGATGTTGTTCAGACCTCAACGTTTCCCAATGAAATTTATAGAGGTTTGGAACCATATGAAAGTGAGTAAATACATTTTCTGAGAATTGTTCTAAATAATTGATTAGTTTTTGTGTAAACTATCCCTTTAAGTATGTGTTTAAGTGCAGTAAAAATATTGGCCTATTGGTGGCCTACGAGGTGGCTAATTAGTACAAATTTGTATGACCTCACTTGTACAAATTCGTACAATTTGTCTAAACCCCAGTGACAGGTAGGTTTAGGGGCGGGGTTAGGGGTAGGTAATTTGTATGAATTCATACAAATTGGGCAACTCGTAAAATACGTATGATTTAGCAAAATTCGTACGATTTAGCCACCTCGTAAAATGCATAGGAACTGCCATGAGATTTGGTTGTACAAAACATGCATTCATCTTCATGAGTCATTGAATCATTTATTTAACCAATTCATTAAAAAAAATCCTGATTTATTCAGGAACTAAACAGTACCTGCTGTGCGTGGTTGACTTTCACATGTGCAGATTTTGCAACAACTTCAAATTGGTCACATGGATTCACTGCGTTGACCAACAGAGAGCTGCAAGGTTTGAAAGTGACTCCTGTGTGAGCTGTGCTTCATATATTGCTACACTCAGGGGTTAAAGCAAAAAAAAAATCCTGCGCCTGAACTTTTTTTCTGGGGGGTGGACAAATACGGTTATTTGGCAAACAAAAGACAAAAACAACAGTATTTGAAAATTATTTTCCTTGAAACGAACTAGTAATGTTTCTGCCATTGCATTGACAGGCTCAGACTACATATTATGGTGGGCTATTTGAAACAGCAATACCAAGACAGGTTAATCACTACAATATGGTGCAAACACATGTAACATTTAGGATACTTTTGATATCAAGTTTTACAGGTTAGCTTTGTCCTTGACAGGGTACAAGATGACCTACAATCTAAAACCTGAAATTTTTGAAATTGTTTTGTTCAAAAGAAATAATGTTTAATTATATACTAGGAAATTAATATAAAATAGGAAATATAAAGACAGTTTACTACAGAAAACTACAGTTCAGTTTAATTAACAACAAAAACATTAAAGTGCTCCAAGAACTGGCAACTTAAATAATGGGAAATAAATACAAAACAGAAAATACAACAAAAACATTCATGTGATACGTCAGCTGTGGTTGTTGCTCCCGGTAATCTTGTTGTGTGTTGGAGAGCGCGGACAGCTGTTCTATGACCGGGGTCTAATTCGTGACGTGGTAGCACTCTTTTACCGCTAGATGCGTAAATTAGCTTTCTCGAGCACAACACACAGAAGCAAGGACCTGGCTCTTTTCATTTCTTACACCAGCTACCAAAATGCTTGCCGTCTCTGCCTATTTCTTCTATCCACGCCCAGCGGCATTTATTTTTAAGCCCTTTATCAATTAGGACGCCTTCCCCAGGCTTCATAAATTTACCTTCCATCCTGCCGACTATGTTCGCTCATGTATTTGCAAATACATTAAAGAGAATTAGCAAATATGACTAAAATGTCCAGGTGGAAACTGTCAAAACGGCAATCAAGAAATTAATTGACTTAACCCTCAGAAAAACATAATTTTCAATGTCAACAGTAAGAATACACCAATTTAAGTGCAAAAAGTACCAATATAAGAGATCGGAAAAAACAACATAATTAGCAGGCATTTCACACAAGTTAATGCACACATCACTGCCAAAATGCGTCATTCATTGATACTGTACGCAGGGCCGGATTAACATAAGGGCTAGGTGGGGCTGAAGCCCCAGGGCCTGAGCACGGAGGGGGTCGAGGAAATGATTGACAGCCGATCAGGAGCACCTGAACTTTTCCTGGTGGGTCGAGTATGGGGTCTCTGCGGAACAAAAGTGGGCGTTTCTAAATTTGTGGCCCCTCTGTTTATGGCCTCGCCCACTGATCTAGTAACTCCTATTACTATCCTGCAGAGACCTATACTTGGGGTGGGTCGCTCGACAAACCCCACCATGCCCCCACATATTAAGCGCTGTTATTTACTGGAGTGCTGCGAGTGCATGGGAAACAAACACCAAAAGCAAGGTGATGAAACGGCGCTACCTGATTAAACTGCACGCGCATCCAGCAGTCGCAGCGCGAGAGCAGCTGGATCGTCTCACTTACAGCGCTGACAAACTCTGTTGGCGATTTCGCCGCTCTATTGAAGTGATAACGAGCGCCAGGCAGTCGCTTTATCCAATTGAATTTGATACAAGCGTTACATCATGTGTACAGTAAAGGCTCTGTGGCGAAACTAGCTGAACAAGACTGAACAGCTCCGACCATGTAAACTGAAGTGTTGAGGTAAACTATAGGCTGCCTACACGACTGTAATCATGGCCGTAGCCAAAGGTCACCGAGGTCCGGACCTCTGTATTTTACCGAGGTGTATATAATAAATGTTGTGAAATAATTGACTAATAGAGTATTAACACTACTTTAGTGCTGCAAGGACATCTTCTTATCTGAGCTGCCTGCGGTCTGTCACCGCTCGTCAATGTCAAAATATTTGAGATGACCAATCAAATTAAAGTAGGCAGGCTTTATGTCCACAGAAGCTGCTGAGTGCGAATTCGCATATAAATAGTCGCGAGAGTCGCGAGATGTACAGTAAGTAGCTAAATTAAACATTTCATATTTGACAGCTGTTTTAGGATAGAAATGTTAAACAACCGACAAAAATAATCAGGCAAACTAATACAATTTTAAAAAGGACATTAACGAAGCCGATTTCATCAGATTAGGCATAAGATAATGAATGTGTATGTACATATTGTGAATGAATTTATTAAACTTATTTACCTAGCGTCCGTAGCCTTCAGTGAATTAACTTGTCTAATAAAATATAGGCTAAATATCAGTTGACCCTATGTTTACTTTCTTCACTGACAGACGGAAATGAAAAGACTATCAGCTAGAGCTCAGCTTTAGGAGGGGAAGAGACAGGGCAAGAGAAGGAGACTGAGAGAAAAAGAAAGAGTGAAAGAGTTATGGAAATTAGGAGAGAGTGATAGAAATGAGGAGAGAGCAGATATGACAGATAATCTACTGCCTACTAACATGGTTTTGAAAGCTATTTATTATTCTTTTTTCTAGCCTTCAAACATCTTAAAATTCACATATATACATCAGAGAAATCTAAATTTTCTTTGGGGACCATGCCCCCGAACCCCCCTTAATAGCTCAAATTTGGGACCTCACCGGTTTTAAAACTCCTTAAGGCAGTTATATGCTCAAAAGTTGTTGGTGTTCCTGGAAACCTGTTTGCTTTGACCTAATATCTGGAGTTAATCCATTTATGCTGTTAATGTGTTGCAGCCTGGAATATTTATATATAGGCCTACTTAATATTAAAATGTAATATTTAGACAGTATATACTCATTGTATCTCTGTGCTTTGAAAATTTTGTTTTTTAAAAATGCTAATTTCTGTGGTAGAAAACATTGTGGCACCAAGATCGGCTACTATGGGGGCCCTTGGGTTTGTTATAGCCCCAGGGCCCTACGTGTTCTTAATCCAGGCCTGACTGTACAATAATCCGCCAACAAAAAAATAACAACAACGATGCGCTTACCTTTGTGTTGCACTTTGACAGAACTACAGTAGCGTTACCCTACGTCTTTCATGAAGTACATAGAACATAATGCACTTAGCACAGTCAAAACTGATTAATCGTTGATTCAAACCTCTTTCAGCAGCTGTCAGGGACGAGTAGAGCGCAGTCTAGACGGTTTAAAACTTGCAGATGTCCCGATCAGTGTTCACATGATGATGGACAGGAGTCATATAGTCCCATATTCGATTTCAATTCAAGTCATTCAACTGTGCTCTCAGAGTTGGTTATATTTTTAAAGAGCCTTCGAGTCATCTCCCACCACAGGTGTAATCCACGTTGGATGACTCTCCCACTCTTTACTGTAGATACAACTTACTGTATATTTATGCCACTTTAGCATAGTGATCACTTGAATATACAGCTACAAGTTATTCCGCTAAAAACCTGTCAGTCATGAATGAGCGCGTCTGCCTGCTGATCGCTGATTGGCTGGAAGTGCATGCTCGTCGCCGACGTCAACACCAATGCCAGCTGACTCTGTGTGGGCCAGTGTGTGTCATGATTACTGATTTTATGGAGTTCATGCACACTTCAGTTTTGTTTATTAATCAATAACCAAACAAAATTAGACTATAAAATGTAGATTTTTGAAAACCGCCAAACTGACCTCAAACTAGCCCAAATTTTGTCCACCCGCCCAAGCGATTTTTACCCGCACAATCAAATTCAAAACCCGCCCAATCTGGCAACACTGGTTACGGTTGGATCTTTTCCAAGACCCGCCCCGTTCTACTTCTGATTGGTTATGTTAGTTTGGTTAAGAGTGAAAGCTGTGTTCCTCTCAAACCATTGGTAGGCGAACTCATGAACTCGAACGTGATATCAACACGTTTTTTTTGTTTTTTTTTCGCAGCCAAACGCCACACGCCGGAGATCCGGCACGGTGCTGGAAAACTTTAAGCCCTGTACACTATTGACAATAGAACCCTTTTTGCCTTTGAATTTTTTCTAATGTGACCGCATCTTATGTGTTTTTTTCTGGAACAAAAAAAAAAAATACATAAAACAAATGTCAATACTGCTTCTAAGATGTAAGATGCTCAATATTAACTTCATAAAATACATACAAAAGCAATATAACATTTGCACAGGGGCAGTTCAAGGATTCCATCCACAGGGGGGCTTAGCCCTCAGTGAGACTGTGTAGCAAGAGACCATTGCCTATATAAATCGGCACCACTACATTACTATACAGTAAGAGTAGAGTGAAGAGGAGTGAAGAGTAGTGAAGAGTAGCCTACAGGTACTTAAATTGGTGACAAGTCAAAACTAAAATGTTATAAATGATATAATGATACCAGCCTTTCTGCAGTACAGTTCAAATCGGTACACGTGTAGGCTACTGTTTGACTGACAGAAAAATGTCATCATATCAATACTATTAAAAAGTATTACTGCCAAAAAACAAAAATATTGGAAAACTAAGAATTGTTTTTTAGATCAGATACTTACTTGCCCTGCCAAAACATTCACTGGCCCCCTCTAAATAAATAAAGTTATTGCTTTCATTGTTTTTGACCTATAACCAGGACCACTTCCTATGTACTCGTTACATCGTTAGGAGAATGGCATCTACGCTAATATTAGTCTTTCTGTTTATCCCGAGGTTTACTGCAGTCAGCCGGATCCGGGCCGTATCCAGATCAGATGGTGGACCTGTGCCTAGCCACGACCACAACGCTTCCCTGAAGTGTCTGCAGAGATTGTGTCAACTAGACTCTCCCCTGTGAAGGCCTCATTGACATGACAGCCAGTGGCACTGATCCTCAACAAACATGTCTCTGGTGTGATGACTCCGATCTTCAACCAGATGGAATTGGCAAATATTCTGAATGTTCCAATCTAATCTGACTTTTGACCTGTAATGCTGCCTGAATCATAATCATACACTGTTCGTTCATTCGTTGGCCAGAGGAGAACTGGACCCCCGACTGAGACTATACTTTGTCGCCTTTGGCTTTTGGCTTGCTAAATTGGAGACACTAAATATTAAACTATATTACTGATTTGCCAGCATTGACACCATTGCATAAGAATTGAACTGAGCTGGACAATGACATCGCTGTTGTCTCCAGAGCGGCTGTACAGCCGAAACAAATTTTGTTGCATTATTTTCCTGTTATCACTGTAAAGCTGCTTTGAAACTATCTGTACTAATAAAATAACAAGCAATAGCAGAAATAAATGCAAGCGAACAGATACAAATTAAAGAGTAAATATACACAGATACCTATGAAAGCTACAGAAGTTATTTATTTAAGAGCAGTGAGTGATTGTCTCTTTATTGTTGTTAGATTAACATCATTAACATAGGAAACAGAAGATATATGTGGCTGCTGTCACTTTAATGCACAGACCTAATGCGCAGATCAACCACGCCTCCACTTTGGGGTGTGTCTGTAGCGATTTTTGTTTGTTTTTTCAACACACAGGCAATATAATCATTAGAGATGCACACAATTACAGTTGGAAAGAGGCCAGTGGGCAGAGCAAGCATTTTCAATTAATTCCTATGGAAGTTGAGCTTCAAGCTCACGTAGTGCATTGTGGGATTAACAGCGGACTGGAGAAAGCATTGAGAGCATTCAGAACGTCAAAAGTTTGGGCAGTTCTCAACTTTATGCAAATAGCAAGCAAAAAACGTGGTTGGCAGCCATGAGCTTGAGCTTTTAAAAATATGCAGGTTGTGCCGGAGTTTGCTTGTGTGATATTGCTCAAATAATATTTCTACCATACTTTCAATTAGTCACATCTGTGATTTCTAAAAATTTCTAGAAATCACAGATCTGCATGTTTGAGCTGCTTTAACTGAAAACAACTTGCTCTGACATATCTTAAAATATGTCAGTGCCATTGTTTTGTCTCAAGATGCACATCAGTTATGTTTTTTATACGGCATGTATAAAAGCTACTTAACTCTTTTCCCGCCATTGACAGAAATTTCCGTCATTTAGGAGACAACACTCCCCCGGCATTGATGGAAATTTCCGGCTTTCCATGTTTTCACTGTTATTAGATAGAGGGCGCTATGACACATCTTCTGAAAGAGTACTGAATCTCCTCATCAAAAGACATGTGAAGAAGAAGCAGAAACAAGCAATAGCATATGTAAGCAGATGTATATGCAAAATAACACGATCATCAACATTAAACAGCATAAATCAAAACTGCTTAATGTTACTGAATGAAATGTCGCCCGAGGACAAGGTATAGGACTGTGCAAGCTTTGGGGGTTTTGATGGACTCGATCTACTCCATCTATGCTTTGATTATCGTTCTGAATCCGATCTGGATGTAGTCTTTGACAAAAACTTGATTTTATTTAAGCTTTTTGCTTAAAATGTTGCTTTTTTTATGAAACTTACCCACATTCAAGTGTTGATAAAAAAAAAAGAATGCATTAAGCTAGAATAAAATGGGTTAAAGCAGAGGCTCCGTTCTTTCTTTTGATATATTGCATGTTTAGATATTCATACAACAACGTATTCTGGGGGCCATGAAAATTGTGTGTAAATGATCAAAAATGCTGGTGGTGGCTGGCAACTTCAAAAGTTAAATGTCATAATTAAGGCCTCATCCCGGCTTAGTCTAAGCCTTGTCTGTGATACCAGGCCATAGATTATTATAGTCTCACAATTTTGGTACAATCTCAAAAACTGTCTCTACTCTCCATAACCAAATGTATGCTCATTCTGAATGGCTTGTCACCCCATTGTGGTCAGCTCTGTTATGTAAATGTGAATTTGAGAATGCAAAACTACAGCTTTTTTAACAAGCTTTTGAATATTTTAACAGGATAAAGAGCCGGTTGTAAAACTTTGACTCAGACTCAGTACTGACTGAGCAGCAAACTAAATTTAGCTAAAAGTACAGGCAGAAGATACAGTGAGAGATTGCTAATATATATGGGAGAAGTCAGACTGTGTCTGCAAAAACCCGCCATGACAAGACAGGCCCAGTGAAACGCTCCAATACCTTTTCCCATTACCCCCTCACAACACACGTACCCTGCTCTGGCTCTCATACACACATACACACAGTCCGCTCTATGTGTAGAAAACTTTGCCATCTGCAATTTGTCCATGCAGTGTGTGTCTGAGTGGGTACACTGAGTGACAGAGCGGTCTGTGACATGAGGGTGAATGTTTTTGACACTCACTCTAACCCCAAACTACTGCTATTCTCTTCACCGATGTTTACAGCAACATGGCTTTATAAACCTTATTTACCCATCAGCCACAATTCAGAGAGAGTCAGACAGGAGCAATCATTAGGTCTATGTGTATTTTACATGTTTGCTTTGTGCATTCATGCTAGTGTCTCAGTTTTAGTGGATTTTTAAATAGTTGTAGCTGTTTGTGTGAGTGTCTGAAAGCAAACTGGCATTGATTGTCTCTCTCACACCTTGTATATCCCTTGAATGAAGTGAGTTGACACCGTGAACCCACTCAAATGAAACGGCCATCATTCCTGACGGCTGAGAACAGTGAGCTAAGTGTGTGTGTGTGCTACAGCAGAACCACAGCGGACGAGAAGCTGTCATTTTGACACAACCTCGGCAAAAGTCAACCGAATCAGCATCTATGCCAGTTCAAGATGGCTGCCATGCTATTCTCCCTCGAAAAAGGTACAGCTCAGAAAACTGTTTAGTCATGTCTTTCACCACATGAAATAAAAAAAAAAAGTCAAGTCTTTTATCATTAGCAATAATGTCAAATGTTAATGATGAACTGTGAATTGAACTGATTTTATAACACTGCAATTAATTTTTTTTTTTTTTTTGGAATGTCATTCCAAACCCATATGACTTTGTTTTCTTTAAAACAAAATATATATTAATCTTTTTTTTTTTTTTTTTTGGTTACTAACATTTTCAAAATATCTTTTATGTTTCATAGAGGAAAGAAAGTTATAAAGATTTGGAACAATATGGGGGTAAATAAATAACTTCAAGATGAACTTAAGACAGAGTTTTGGCAAAATAATGACTATAGACAGTTATGAAACTATTGTGCATCCCTATAAGTGATTCAAACTCTTTAGGAAGCTTTCTGAAATTTCTTTTTGTTGATTACAGTTGTGGCAAATACCAAGTTACCACAGTTTTACTATAATGACAATAGTTTTAATATAGTTATAGATGGAATTTATATATAGGATTCATTCAGACAAGGGACACAAAGGCAGTAAGGCAACTCAAATGCAACACAATAAAAATGTATGTATCAATATTTGAATTTAGACTGAAAGATGAAAGGAGATCTGCTGGCACGTTAAACATGTTTGTGTCATGTTTGTGTATGTGTGTTTTGGGGCAGTGCCCATGCTGAGGTTTTGGCTTGTTCTCAGTTACTAAGGTTGATGCCAGTCGCCCGCTGGTTATGGCACATCGTAAGGGGCCTAATGGAATGGGAGCATATCCATGGCGATTAACCGGGAGAGTGGCTATCTTGCTGGGCCTGGACTGGCTCTTTGCCTAGCAGTTCAGTCGGAGCATAGCTCAGCTACACAAACACACCGAATCGACTGTCCTGCAAAGACACGATCAGCCAAACTCAGCGCTCACATACACATATAAATCCAGACACAAGCCTCATCTATCTGCCCATCGCAACAGCCAGTGGCAGCAATGCTGAAATGTTGCAGTCCACAGCCATTAGTACAGAAGGCTCTACACAATGAAATACATTAGTGTGATTGCTCTGGGTGCAGACAGGCAGCGGGACAAGGGTTTGCTGGATTTTTACTTATTTTCCCCTCAGTGGAAAGTCCAAAAATATGTATTCCTCTGTATTATCAAATACATTAGAGATCCTTGACATAATAGTATAAGTTGACAATAACATTGATTACAGAGTAAAACATTTAATGTTTTTTTAAAATAAATCTTAATCTTATAATCATTAGGAATGCAATGACATCGGTCAATAATCGGTATAGAACTATATAGTAGGGGAAAAACATATGTGACAAAAGAAGTATGTCCGAATTCACAGTAGGCCTGCTCATGAAATAGTAGACAAAAAGTACCCGGATGACTACTTCTGTTGAGATTCTGAAGTATGCATGATAGGCAATTTACTATCCCATGAGGCCACAGAAGAAGGTTTGTGAATGGCATTGAAGCGATGCAACTGTATATATCACATGATAATGACAACATGGTGAATGTAGTATGTCCGGATAACATTCATACATAGGCTATTACACAGATTTATACTAGGTATAGAATGTACTTTTTTAGTGGTCGTTAAGTAATTACTTATTCAAAATAAGTACCTACTCAAGAGAGTATAAGATTTCGGATGCAGCCAATGTCTCTTGTTTGAATTTAGGGCTGTCAATTGAAAATAACGCATTAACAGTTTTAAAAATATAGCGACATTTAAGAAAGGCTCTATTTGACCCTATGAATCACCCGTAGTTCAAGCCAGTGTTACCAGGTCTGCAGTTTTTCACTACACCAAACATTTTGTAGTGCACCTCTCATTTAATAATCGCAAAGAGCTTTGTTACTTCTGATAAGAAACATAGTCTCAGCTTTCAAATTCTGTCCATTTTATCACAACATTCAAATAATGTAAACAGCATTTTGTCTTAAAGGTCCCATATTGTCAAAACTGATATTTTCTGGCTTTTTTCATGATAACTGAGGTCTAGGGGGTATGTAACTACCATATACGTTTCAAAACAGTCAATCCACAGTCAAATGCACACAGCCTGCATAAAGTAGCTGTGCCTTTTTACGAGCCGTTGTGACTTCCGTAAAAATCTGACGTCAAAACTACTCAGTCACCCCCTTCAGTCACCACCCCGAGCACTGGCCACTGTCCCACCCTCCTGTTGCCAAACCCCCAGACAACATCGTGTCCATGCCATTGCTGAGCAACAACAACACGGAAACATGTTGAGAAAACGCTGTTCAGTCGATGGATGTCAGGAAACTACATCATTGCACAGGCTTCCGGACATCATTAATATAAGAGACCAGTGGCTAATGTTTATTTCTTTGGAAATACCAAAGCAATTTGGTTCGACCTTAACCGTCTGTTCTGCACATTTCACAAGTGACTGCTTCGTCAATCAGGCAGTTAAAATTTTCATTATTTCATAGTTTTACAAGTTTACCTTGGGCATCTCTTTGCAGCATATGTTCTCGTGTTCTGTGGGCATCCTTGCACAGTTACCACAAGTACCTTTTAGAGAAAAAAGTAACATTGTAAAATAAATTGTAGCACGTCAACTTACTGTATCAGTAGGAAAGCAATAGTTACGTAGCTTACTGCATTCGGTGTTTGCTAACGTAACATATTATAAAGCAGGTAAGTGTTTCAAATTCAGTGTATAACTAGCTATTAACGTACATATTTTGGAGATTTACACCAAATTTGACAAACAAAAAAAGTTTGTTTACAGACCGTTTAAATTAGCGTTAACGTTCTGCGTGCAGCACTGATGTAATGGTAATTATAATACTCTTACAATCTTACAAAAAAAAAAAAAAAAACATGAATTACCATTTTGAAACATCCTGTTGTAAGCGTGTTTGAGGAGGTGGTTGGTTGTCTCCTGTCGTCGCTGATTCGGGGTCTGAGTTCGGCTCAAACATGTAAGGCCAGACAACATTGCCCTCAGCAGTGACCATCATTACAAGTGTTTCTGTTTACCTTACTTGTGAGTATCACCAAGCCACAGCAGGCTACAGCATACATGACCCTAGTTACCTGTGGTTGGCCTGGCCGTGTGTCACTCAGAAAACAGCAAATCAGAAGAGAGGCTCATGAATATTAATTAGACAGGCCAAAATCTACCTGTTCTTAGCAGAGCTCCTGAGAGAGGTACTTATACCGCAAATATATATTCTTAAGGACATCAAAACCTAAAATAAAACTCCAGAAAGGTGTAAAATATGTGACTTTTAAATGTGACGTGTCACATCGCTGTGGTGCCTCAGTTCCAGAGGCAGCGCGAACTGCGAGTTATCTCTTCCTCTTTAATGCATGCTATAGCACAAAAAAACCCTATAACCAATAAAATAAAAATAAAAAACCCATATGAACATCAAAAGGTATGTTGTACAGCACAACTTACACTTGTCAGCTTATGTCACTTAACGTTGCATTTACCTCAGGAAAGTTAACTAATGTTCACAGTTTGGTAGTTAGTAGCTTAGTTACTGTTAATTATTTATGTGTATATAAATTTGTCAAGTGTTTATGAAAACTTTATAGTTGTATGCAAACATTTATTTGTAATTATTATATCTGAAAATAAATAGCAGTTGAATATAATAGTTTGGGCTCTGTTGTTAATTTTAACCTCTAATATTATAGTAATCAGTGTTGGGGAGTAACTAGTTACATGTAATTAGATTACGTAATTTAATTTTAAAAAATGTAACTGTAATCAGTTACAGTTACTGAGAAAAAATATGTAATTAAATTACAGTTATTTATGAAAATATTAATGATTACAAAGGGGGTTACATCTGTTTTCTGTAAAAAGCTATATGTTGAATAATACATGAAGCATGATGTCTCCTGCCATTTAAAGGCCGTTTAGTAAAGCAATGCTATTTTGTTGCTTTTGATTGACTCTTGTTTGATTTTGCTGCACACCACGTCTGCCAATTACATCAATCCACATTGCCGCTAAAAAAGCTTTAGGCTACAACCTGTCTGAGTTTTGCCACCATGGCAAGTGATAAAAATGTGTTTCAGTGCTGAAAAATAGAACAGTAATCCAAAAGTAATCAAATGTAATTAGTTACATTACTTTATTAAAGTAATTGAAAAGTTACACTACTTATTACATTTTAAATAGGGTAACTTGTAATCTGTAACCTATTACATTTCCAAAGTAACCTTCCCAACACTGATAGTAATGTACCATATGAAAGGGCTCCCTGTATAGTTTACAGCATTAGTTGGGGGAGATTTTTTTTCTTCTTAAGAAAATCAAACTATCGGTATCGAAGATATCAGTCTGATTAATTGGCTATATCAGTATCAGCGGAGAAATTAAGTATCAGTGCATCTCTAATCATCATAATGCATGTTTTGATTCACCTTGTTATTTTGTATGCAAAAAAAAAAAGAAGATGTATCTTGACAAATAATTTCATCAGTATTTTAATTTTCGCTATGCTGGTTAAATTAGACCTGTTAGACTACCTAGCACAGAAATTCAAGATGATCTGAGTGAGTCTTTTCAGCAAGGTGTAGATTTAAAACATACTGATCTTGTCTAAAATACTCTTGGTTTTTATTGGATGGTTTTACTGAAGGAGCAGACATTTATTTAACATGAAGTGCAAATAGTATGCAAAGGAAGCGAAATTTTAGGCCTTAGACAGCAATGCGACAGAAACGTCAGGGAGAGGAGACGACAAGCGGACAGTCAGAAATTTGTTAAGTGCAGTAAGAGTCAGCACTGAAATCGAAGAGTACACCACAAAGAGAGAGTATCTCCACCGCCATTCACATTGTTAGAGGAAAAAATTGAACAGAACATTTCAGAAGGTTCCAGAGCTCCCATCTCCACAGCCCACTTCTTTTGTCCACTGCCCAGCTGAGTTCTTTGCCAAAGCAAAAGTGATTTTCCTTTCCTGTCTTTTATGCTCCCTGTTTCTCCTCAGTTCTCTTTCTCTCTCGCTTGCTTTTCAACCGCAGCCTTCACATGTGTCTCAGAAAGTGATGGGATGAAAAATGGAGGGAGAAGAAAGAGAGAGAGAAGGATGAAACATCTCCAGACCGGTCGGTCTGTCAATTAGACAGAACACACATAGAACAGAAACAAGTGCTGAACAGAGGGGGAAAAAAGAGAGACAGAGAAAGAGAGAGACATGCATTTTGCCCAAACTAAAACGAATTCAAAAGAATTTAAGGTGGTAAGATAAAATATTCGAGATTTTATTTTAATTTTTGACTTTTATTGAAATTGTAATGCTTGATTTTTATTGTGATTTATTGTCCCAATGAGAAGGGACAGATATCTTCTATCACAGTACGAGTAATTGTATAGCATTATAGCATGATATATTTGATCTTTTTAGATTTTCGATGCATTAAAAATCTGTGATTTCATTCATACTCACAGAAAAAGCAGCTGCAGTAAACACGTTTCAGGACAGTTTATTCTGAATCCTCCTCTTACAATTAAATATTATTCTTCCCTCACTTTACTGCCCAGGTGAAAAGGAAATATATTTAAATTGTGCTTTTTTGGACATACTTAATATATTTAAATTATACTATACTAAATGCATATTAAATGTATTATTTTGAAACAACTTTAAGTATATTAAATGCATTTTAAGATATGCTTAAGATCAATTTTAAGCTATTTTCTATATATTTTAATATATTAAATTGTGCTAAAATGGAACAACTTTAAGTATATTTAGTGCAATTTAAATGTATTTCTTTAAAATTCATTTTTAATAATTAATTTTTGTGCTTCAAGTACATTTTAATAGCATTTCAGTTCATTAGAAATGCATTAGTATTACACTACTAGTTTATTATAAAGCAGTTTTTTTTCAGTATTTAAAATGGTATAAAAAGTGCAAAATCATTAAATATAAGACACGTACACACTTTGAAATCTAGAAAACTTTACTATAAAATTGTGTACATTACAAAATAAATTCCTAGCGTACATTAAAAAAGTACAGCAGCATACATAATCTATTGACAAATACATTATAATAAATGAAAGATCAGTGAAATGCTATGGCAGAGCTATTTTCATCCAATTGTAGAACATTTCAGTTATACCTGTATTACTGAAAAGCACACTATGAATATGACATCATTGAATAAAAGTTACTGGAAAACAAAGCCCAGGTGAAAAGGACGTACTATTAAATGTATTAAAAATGCACTAGAAATTCAAGTAGTATGTTTATATTATTTTTGTATTGTACTAAAAACATACTCAAGTACACCTGGGAGTGAAGAAGTGAATAATGCATTTTTCTTTTACAAACAAGCCTGCAAAAGGCTGAACCAAACAAAGAAACAGAAGAGTTTAAATGTCACATCATCTTCAAGTGGACGGTCACTTCTTTGAGTACGACTTGATTTCATTTCAGACACTGTAATATTTGAAGACTTCTTGATCACAGGATCTGTGAAAGGGAAAAACTATTTATATAAAATTAACCAATGATTAACAGTTTTGCATCCATGTTTGAATATATGTATTATAATTTGCATAGATATATGCATTACAATTCCGTTGACTTCTCAGTTTACCTTTCAAAGCTTTGACTATATCTTCATCAAGCTTGACATGTCCATTTTTAACCTTTGTCTGTCGTCACTATACAGCACTCTATGAGTTATAATGAACATAAGATTAGAAGAAGACGAACAACACCACTTACAGTGAGCAGACTAATCACTGATATTGTTATTTGAATAACGCAACCTGTATTTCAGGGTATGTTGTATGTTGATAATAGAGTGGTGCAGGTATGACAGGTATCACTTTGTAGGCCAAAACACGGAAGCGAGTTAGCATTTTAGCACTTCCGGTTCCCTTGTACCGAAGTCTGAGTTTTTTTAATGGGATTTTGTTTAAATAGCTGAAATAAGGCCTGTGATGAACACAAGCTCAAGACACTTTTACGTTTTATTCTATGACATAAAACACATCAGTATTACCCTACTGGTGATTTTTTGAAGCTGTTACATGTCTAGTAAAAGACAGTTGCTAACAAGTGGCTAAATGGGACTACAGAGGCTGTCGAGGAGATTAAACGTCATCACGCCGAACAGGTACGCTCAGTCCGCTTTTACTGCCTCTTATGCTCATAATTGTGCTCTTATAAACTATTCTAACTCAAACTTTCTGGGAAAATGTTTTGAGATAAAATCTGAAAGAGTTGTCGGAAGCTTAGTGATGGTGACCGTGGTGTAGTCCGTTTATAGCCTACCTTTAGCTTTTCCTTCAGACGACTGCATTTAGACTTCAAAATTAATAAAAGTTGTGTTCATCTGTGATAATTATCTTGATGGACAAAACGTGCAAGTATCATAAACTTATGTTGATCACAGAGCTTGTTTTTTGCGATAATCCAAAAGCATATGGGAAAATCCTATTGGGTTTTTCTCAAGGGAACCAGTGCAATGCTAACTGCCGATTGGCCTACAAAGTGACATCATACCTGCACCACTCTATTGTGGTTCATTTTAACCTATAGTTCCCATGAATGTGTCTATTGTGGTCATGATAACATGCACTCTTCACCTCTGTAGGATTGAAAATAATCGAAGATATTTGATATTTGAAATTGAACAAAGAAATTTGCTTTACTGTTTTCAACCCCCATCTTTCTTATCAGAAGGGCCATTTGGAATTCCTAAAGACAAAGAGATGCTGAAGGCCTGTAGGCCAAATGTGTGTCACACCTTTACAGTGGGGGAAGTTGTAATTATCTGATTGGTCAGTTTGAATGTCTCACATTAGTGTTTCAGTCACATGGTCAAGGACGAGATAAAAAGAAGATTGTAACTGTTGCTCTCTTGATCTCTGTCTCTCTTGATTCTCTGGCTCTCTCGCTTCTCAGGGCCTGCTCTTTGGCTCTTCTCTTCTTTGCTCTCTTCTTCTCTTTGTCTCTTTCTCGCTACACTTCCTCTCTCTCACTTTCTATCCCTCAGGTAACATTCTATTCATGCTGGGTACGATTAATGGTATAAGTTTTTATCATCTCATACATCTATTTTGTAACTATTTTAAGTGTAACCATAACCAGATTTTGTCATTAAATTCTTTCTATTACAAATGATGTGCTAACTAGTTTTGATTTGGTATTAACTTTGAAGTGCTACCTATTGCAATACAATATAGTCACATTATAGCAACGCTCTCCCACATATTTTGCTATTGTAACTGCGCTTATTTCCGTCGTTGGTATAAGTTGCAGTGGGTGGTAAAGACGAGAAATGTACAGTTTTCTACAATCTTGCTGATAACGTTTCTTTAGTCATTCGACAACCCTGCAGCCTGAACCACTGTAGGCGACCCACCCTTACACCTCTGTTGCAGAGATTTAAGGAAATTAGAAGTTGTGCAAAATGGCTTATGCCAGGATGACTATGACAGGTGACCTGCTACTTTACCAAAAAACAAAAACAATTAAATAACAGACAGATTTTTACATGAATGACTCAAAGGATTAGGCCAGATCCTCCATTAGGCCAGATTCAAAATCTCTACAACAGAGGTGATATGACATTAAAACATACTTACTACTCTCTTCTTTGCTTGTCTCTGCACTCTGTCTTCAATAGCAGCTGATCTGAAGGGAAATACAAAAAACAAATTAATTAATATTTCACAAAAAATATAAAAAACAAAAAACAGGCAGACAAATGATGATGAATGATTTGCTTTCTTTTTAAGAATGACAGTACGCTGAGTACAATGTACCTGTTGGGTAATATAACCGTACACTCTCTTATAAGCATCCCTTTTTACAATTTGATCTTTGTACTTATCTGTAATTATAAATATATATTAGAAAATAAACAAAAAGGCAGGTTGTCAAGCTTGAACAAATATAAACACCAATCGACAAACACTAACGTTACCATAGTTGGCTGGTCAGCTCAAGACAAAGTAATTTTATGTTCATAACATGGTTTTTTCAAACTTTTCAAAGATCATTTACCTCATTACAATGAAGCCAAATTTTTCAGGAAATCAGAAATAAATAACGTTACACAACTTCATTTTGCAAATAAAAAGAATGTTAATGTAATGTTGTATATGTTAAAATGACTAATTATGTTTTCTGCCGATGCATTGAACAATTGTTTTAAGACAGACGAATGTCACCACATAGATTTTAAACAGATTCATCAAAGTCTTTAGAAAGGGACTTTATATATGACTATATACCCGGTGCTGAAGTTGCTAGATATCTAGCTGCTGTCAGTATCATGTTACAGCGGTAAACGTCAGTATTCCACTGTAAGCTAGCAAATGCATAGCAGTCCTATCCACCTAGGAAAAAAACTGAACAGTGAGCTATTTATTTATGCAAACAGCAACTAAAACTTACCAGTAACTTCCAAGTATAGGTCTCTGCAGGATAGTAATAGGAGTTACTAGATCAGTGGGCGAGGCCTTAAACAGAGGGGCGTTTTTGACTGCGTTACCCTTATTTGCCCACGTCACAGTGTGGGTAGGGTTTAGGGGTGGGGTCGGGTGAAGGGGATCATTTTCATTGCATGATTTATAAACACCCATCAGTTTGAAAACACCCACAAATTTAGAAACGCCCACTTTTGTTCCGCAGAGACCCCATACTCTAATTTCTGCGGGCAGTATCTTCATCTATTCGCGTCTGCTTCGACTTAATGTAGATTTGAAAAGCTTGGCTCTGATTGGTTAAATTAAATGTAGCTGAAAACGAAAAAGAAGTGCTGTTACACTTTGTGTCAAAAATACGACTGGCACAGAAAGTAACGTTAATTAAATACAAATCTTACCTGGAGTCAAAAAATAATGCAGGGTTTTATAACCCTCCGATGAAGGACGACTCACCAAAACTGTTCACGTTTCAAAAAGCTCATTGCAAAAAAAAAAAAACATTGCCAAAGTAATCCATATGAATCGCGTGGTTTCCTCCAAGTCCTCTGAAGAGACATGATCGCTCTATATAATTTCCAGTTTAAATTTAGACTTCTAATCGTATTCAAACAACAAACCACGCACAGCATAACTGATAAATGGATGCTCTGAGATACGAGCTCATTATCATAAGAACCAATCAGAGCCGTTCAACGCTGAAACCAATCAGGTGTGTCACATGTGTTGTTTGAATTTAAACAAGAGCACTACTTGGATTTTTAAGCATATTTGGAAAAATGATTTATGATGCATTTCAAATAATAGGATGTTGAAATCCTTGTTGGAATTTCAGTAGTAGCCTATTACAAATGTATCATGTAATGGACATATTAATTGTAAGTATGCATATTGTAATGCTTAATAATAGCTGACAAATGTTTATAATACATTATAAGTTGGTACATTTTAAATGTCAAATGTTTTTTCAAAATATCTTACTTTTGAAAATATTAAAATGATAAATACATAAATATTTAAAATATATTGCATTATATATTATATTATATATTGCATATATAAATACACTAAAACTTCACTAAAAGTACGCTTGTGTTTAGCATATTTCTTAAAAGTATAATTAAGCATATTTTTATTACCAAAGTATTTCTAGTATACTTTTTAGAAATATATTAAAAGTATGCTGGATTTTTGTTTTAGATTCCGTCACTCACAGTTGAAGAGTACCTATGATAAAAATTACAGACTTCTACATGCTTTGTAAGTGAAAAATACTTTTTCTCCCCACTGTATATACGGCACGTGTAACATACAATCATTCTGTGATACTTTTGTGTCTTTTTTTTTAAAGCTTGATGCTGGTCGCTATTCACTGCCATTATATGGACAAACGCGAGCGGTACATTTAAACAAAAGTTCTCCTTTTGTGGTGTATTAAAGAAAGAGGGGCATGCGGCATTAGAACAACACCAGGGTGAGTAAATGATTACTTAATTTCCATTTTAGAGTGAATTATCCCTTTAATTTCTTTGAATTGCTTCATTTGAAATGAGGCCAATTCATATTCTAATTCCTGACATGAAAGGGAATGAATAGTTACATTCTGAATAGTGCCCAACTCTGCTATACATTGATATACACTAGGCACATTTTTAAAATAGGTTTTTGTTTTTAAAATGGAGTTTAATGACTTTTTAATGTCCTGTTTTAAGCAAAGAATATACCTCTGGACTAGCATATTAGTTTAACACAGGATGAACTCCCTTAAAAGGATAATTCACTTACACTTCATTTCAATAGTCCACTTTAGACAATCTACTAACTATAAGTAACTTTGAAATTACTCTCTATAAGTATAACTTCTTAACTAACTCTCCCAATTTTGCAATTACATCAACTAACTCTCATTAGAGTATTAGACTGTTAGGATAGGGTTAGAATTATAATAAGTTGACATGTACTTGAAAATGTACTTATAGTCAGTATAATGTCTGTTGGGGGACCATCAAAATAAAATATTAGCAGATATTAAACAGTCTTTCTCTAATCACTGATAGTTGATATGTAGTTGCAAAGTAACTTGTAGTTTTTAGAATGTCTGAAGTGGACTATTGAAATAAATTGCTACCGATAAAATTCACCCTCATATAATTTTAAACCTGTATGACTTTATTTCTTCTATGAACAAAAAATATATTTTGAGAAATGTCTTAGTGTTTGTTTTTATTTTCTCCATACAATTATAAAGTCAATGGTAACCAAAACTGTCATATTGGATTGGCACAATATGGGGGTGAGTAAATAACAGGATTTGCATTTTTGGGTGAACTATCCCTTAAAGCAGGGGTCTCCAAACTCGGTCCTGGAGGGCCGCTCTCCTGCAGAGTTTAGCTCCAACCCCAATTAAACACACCTGAACCTGACTAAAATTCTAGAATTGCCCCTGCCAGACATATTTCATTACATATCCATACAATGCATATTTCTGATAATCCATTAAATGTAATAGCCTACTTAACAAATGAAGGGTACTTCAACTCTTTTGATTCTTTTCTTTTTATGTGAAACGCTTGGGGTTACTTGACTGTAACCCTGTTCCCTGATAAAGCGGAACGAGATGCTGCGCTGCTTAGCGCTATTGGGAACGTCTTTATCGTGACCAGCTGTAAATAGTGTGTTTAACACGCCAATGAAATTGACCCGGAGGTATTTTAGCCTCGGTTGGTGACATCACACGCGCACCTGCTGCACGAGGCTATAAATAGATGAGCCCCAGCTGCAAGCCTTCAGGTCTTTTTTGTTTGAAGAGCAGTCCTGGGACATCATCAGCACGGCAGAGTAGCGCAGCATCTCGTTCCGCTTTATCAGGGAACAGGGTTACAGTCAAGTAACCCCAAGCGTTCACTTTCAAAAGCTACACTTAATGCTGCACTGCTTAACGCTTTTGGGAACGAGAATACCCACGCCGCCGTGCTTGATGGTGTCTGGACCCCTTACGGTTGTGTAGGTGTGCACAAGAACGCAAGAAAGCCTCAGACATTAGCTTGTGATGTCGACTCAAGGACATGAGAGCCCGGAGTGGCATGAGCATCCAAACTATAAACCCTTATGAATGTGTGCGGAGAGGACCAATCTGCCGCATCACAAACACTTTGCAAGGGGGCCCCCCTTGCTAACGCAGTAGAGGAGGCGACCCCCCTGGTGGAGTCAGCCCTTAAGCCTATTGGCGAAGCTTGATCGCGCGCATAGGCAAGAGCAATAGCATCCCTGACCCAATGTGACACGGTCTGCTTCGTGGCGGCAGAACCTCTGTTACGGCCCCCATGACAGACGAATAGTTGCTCTGACTTAAGCCACTGGCTAATGCGGTGGATGTAGGCCTGAAGAGCACAAACTGGACTCAGTCTATGAAGTCTCTCCTGATCTGGCGTTGAGAACGGCGGAGGGCAGAAGGTCTCCAGAGTGACAGGATGTACAGTCAAAAAAGGAACCTTAAGCAGGTAATCAGGATGAGGATGCAGAATCACTTTCACCATTCCTGGGGCAAAGTCTAAGCAGGATGGCGATATCGACAGAGCCTGCATATCCTCGATTCTTTTAAGGAAGTTATAACGAGAAAAACCATCTTCAGGGTCAGAAGTCTATCAGATGCTGACTCTAGAGGTTCAAAGGGGGTCTCAACCAGACCTTCGAGGACTATAGCTAAGTCCCATGAAGGGATCTTGGTTCTACAGGTGGTCTCAATCGCCGAGCGGCACCCTGTCCACCAAGGCGTGGCAAGCCGAAAGTGCGGCCACATAAACCCTGAAAGTGGCGGGGCATGTGCCTGTTGACAACTTTTCCTGCAGAAAGTCCAGAACTGAAGCAATCCGGCAATTAACTGGATCTGCATTGTGTGTCGTATACCACCTTCAAAGACACCCCAATTATTGGCATATCTTTTTCCAGTGGAGGAAGCTCTGGCACTTAGACTGGTCTCAATAACAGCAGGAGAAAGCCCAGCGTCCCACAGTTGGTACCCATCAGGGGCCAAACATGAAGGTTCCACAGGTCGGGCCTGGGATGGCCCCGCTTGAGAAGGTCCCTCCTCTCCGGAATCACCCACAGCGAGCCGTTGAGGAGAGATATTATCTCCGATTCGGCCAATGCGGCGCTATCAGTAAGATGCAAGACCCTTGCAGGCGAACTCTGGCTAGAACTCCCGGGAGCAGAGAGACTGGAGGAACGCACACAGGCACAATTTGGGCCATGTGTGTGCCATCCCGTCCAGACCCAGGAGGGCTGGGTGACTCAGAAAGAAGTAGAGGAGACATTGCGCTGTCTAATAAGAGGCGAAGAGGTCCATTTCCACTTCATAAAATCTGATCCAGATCTGAGACATTACTTCTGAGTGGAATTTCTATTCCCTCATCTGTAAACTCTGTCTGGCAGAAAAACTGCTCCCACATTCAATCGCCCTGGAATGTACACTGCCCTGAGTGACAGGAAGTTTTCCTGGGCCCAGGGAAAATCCGTCTCGCTATACTTCAGATTGCGTGAGCGCAGACCTCCCTGGTAATTTATGTAAGAGACTGTTACTGTGTTGTCCACCCGCACTAGGACATGACAGCCCCTTAACTGGAGGAGAAAGTATTCAGGGCCAGAAATACAGCCATCAACTCGAGGCAGTTAATGTGCCCATCGAGCTGATGACCCTCCCATTCCCCTTGGGCTGGACGGCCACTTAAGACCGCACCCCAGCCCGACAGGGAGGCGTCTGCCGATAACAATCTGCGACGACAAGACGCCTTGGACCCAAGGCAAGAAACCGGGGTCTGAACCACATAGTTAGTGTACGAAGCCACGCGGCACGCCACTTTTATTTGCCTTTGAGGATTGGCCCTAAAATCCTCATGCTTTGAGCCACAACTGAAATGGTCTTATGTGCAACAACCCCAAAGGGATACCCGTGGATGCTGATGCCATGAGACCTAACACTCTTTGGTGCTGACGAATAGTGAGATCTTGGCCTAGCCTGACTTTGCTCAGGGTATGCTGAATGGTCTCGGTTCGAGCGGGAAACAATTGTGCCTACATCGTGACCGAATCCCAAACAACCCCTAGATAAGTCGTTCTCTGGGCAGGAGAAAGAACACTTTTCTTTGTGTTGAGTCTCAACCCTAGAGAAATTAGATGAGCTAACACGCTGTCTCCGTGTTGAAGCGCCATCTGAATTTGTGACACGATCGTCTTTATGGTTAACATCTTGAACTTGAGCGCTTTAACTGTACGGTTTAAGCCTCAAAGATCTAAGATTGGACACGACCCCCCCACCCTTCTTGGGAACCAGGAAGTAACTGCTGTAATAGCCCAACTCTCTCTCTAGAAGAGGAACATGTTCTATGGCCTCTTTGTTGAGTATAGTTTGTAGCTCTTGTGACAGTACGAGCGCCAGCTCCGGCTTCACGGAAGTGGAGACCACGCCGTTAAAACACGGAGGACGACAAATAAATTAGTTTCCTAATTTTACTGTGCTTAACACCCATGCAGAAACGCCTGACAGAAGTTTCCACGCTGTCAGACTCTCTGAGAGTGATAACAATTTTGACACTTCCTGTTGCGGGGATGTTAGATGTCCTGGATGATAGCAGGATTTAAACACAGAACGTCTAACATTTCACTGGAAACCACTGCCCACCGAATCACCAGAGGCGGCGGGGATGGAGTGGTTTTGTGAGGGTAATGGGATGGGGCGAGCAAATGATTGACGCACCCCGTCCCGCGGGGGCACCAGACTGGGCGCCAGACCATCAGGACTTCTTTTTATTGATGATAGTCCTGAGGTCCGCCCTGGGAGGTTGCTGAGGGCGACGAGCCGGCCCCCAGTCCCCCTCCCCGCACTCAAATCCTTCAGGAGGTCAGCCTGGTATGCCTGTAACACAACCATAGTGTGCAGCGCAGCACCAGCCTGACCCTCTTTTTTTTTTTTATAATATATAATATATATAATTTATATAAAATAATATATAATTTATATATATATACAGTGGGGAGAACAAGTGTTTGATACACTGCCGATTTTGCAGGTTTGCCCACTTACAAAGCATGTAGAAGTCTGTAATTTTTATCATAGGTACTCTTCAACTGTGAGTGACGGAATCTAAAACAAAAATCCAGAAAATCACATTGTATTATTTTTAAGTAATTAATTTGCATTTTATTGCATGACAAAAGTATTTGATACATCAGAAAAGCAGAACTTAATATTTGGTACAGAAACCTTTGTTTGCAATTACAGCGATCATACTTTTCCTGTAGTTCTTGACCAGGTTTGCACACACTGCAGCAGGGATTTTGGCCCACTCCTCCATACAGACCTTCTCCAGATCCTTCAGGTTTCGGGGCTGTCACTGGGCAATACGGACTTTCAGCTCCCTCCAAAGATTTTCTATTGGGTTCAGGTCTGGAGGTCCAGGACCTTGAGATGCTTCTTACGGAGCCACTCCTTAGTTGCCCTGGCTGTGTGTTTCGGGTCGTTGTCATGCTGGAAGACCCAGCCACGACCCATCTTCAATGCTCTTACTGAGGGAAGGAGCTTGTTGGCCAAGATCTCGCGATACATGGCCCCATCCATCCTCCCCTCAATACGGTGCAGTCGTCCTGTCCCCTTTGCAGAAAAGCATCCCCAAAGAATGATGTTTCCACCTCCGTGCTTCACGGTTGGGATGGTGTTCTTGGGGTTGTACTCATCCTTCTTCTTCCTCCAAACACGGCGAGTGGAGTTTAGACCAAAAAGCTCTATTTTTGTCTCATCAGACCACATGACCTTCTCCCATTCCTCCTCTGGATCATCCAGATGGTCATTGGCAAACTTCAGACGGGCCTGGACATGCACTGGCTTGAGCAGGGGGACCTTGCGTGCGCTGCAGGATTTTAATCCATGACGGCGTAGTGTGTTACTAATGGTTTTCTTTGAGACTGTGGTCCCAGCTCTCTTCAGGTCATTGACCAGGTCCTGCCGTGTAGTTCTGGGCTGATCCCTTACCTTCCTCATGATCATTGATGCCCCACGAGGTGAGATCTTGCATGGTGCCCCAGACCAAGGGAGATTGACCGTCATCTTGAACTTCTTCCATTTTCTAATAATTGCGCCAACAGTTGTTGCCTTCTTACCAAGCTGCTTGCCTATTGTCCTGTAGCCCATCCCAGCCTTGTGCAGATCTACATCATCCCTGATGTCCTTACACAGCTCTCTGGTCTTGGCCATTGTGGAGAGGTTGGAGTCTGTTTGATTGAGTGTGTGGACAGGTGTCTTTTATACAGGTAACGAGTTCAAACAGGTGCAGTTAATACAGGTAATGAGTGGAGAACAGGAGGGCTTCTTAAAGAAAAACTAACAGGTCTGTGAGAGCCGGAATTCTTATTGGTTGGTAGGTGATCAAATACTTATGTCATGCAATAAAATGCAAATTAAGTATTTAAAAATCATACAATGTGATTTTCTGGATTTTTGTTTTAGATTCCATCTCTCACAGTTGAAGTGTACCTATGATAAAAATTATAGACCGCTACATGCTTTGTAAGTAGGAAAACCTGTAAAATCGGCAGCGTATCAAATACTTGTTCTCCCCACTGTATAAGCTTTTACCCACGAGAGCCGAAGTTGTTCTAAACGGCTTCGTGGGGAGGTAGGTCTCTTTAATGAATATACAGACCCAGGAGAGAGATAGCTCGCGAGCGTCTCTTCCACCTTGAGCATCTTCGCATACCCACGTGATCTCGCACCCACCATAGTCGAAAATGTCGACGTCAAGGGCACAAAAACACATGAAGTATATAGTTTTCTCCATGACTTTGATAGTTTGTCATGGAGGTCCTCAAAGAAAGGGAGAGACTGATGTTGTGGTCCCTCCCCCCTGCCACCGGACAGAAACCTATCCTCAAGCTTACTGCGTTTGGGGATCTCTCGTTCACGGGGCCAGTCAAGCTGTAACCTGGCCACCACGCGAGCAACCACCTCGATTAATTCCTCGACGGATTTACTATCATGCGAGGAACGCTCGGAGGCTGGCTGTTCGAAGTCCGCAGACCCAAGAGATTCATCATCGTCCCCCGCGTGAGCCAGAGAAGCGTCGGAGCGCGCGTCGGGATCACGCAAGGAAACGTGTAGATTTGGTGAGCGAGCAAGCAAAAGGGACGGACCCGTCTCTTGCTCGTCAGCCAAACCCATTCGGGAGCCCCGCAACGCGGGTGCGGACTGAAGTAGCCAAGACGAGCACGAAGCATTTTAACTGTAAAGAGCTTGCAATGCTCGCACCTGCCTGACTCCATGCTCTTCCCCCAAACACACAAAGCAGTAATCGTGTGTATCCAGTTCTGGCATTGGAAGAGAACATGGAGGGACACCGCGTTTACTTTGCTGACTCATTTTCAACTGATTAGATTTCTTTCAACTTGAACTCTTTTCACTGATGTTTGTAACAGAGATGAGAAAGAGAGAAATCTGCACACTGCCAGTTGAAAACTAACTCCTAACAAAGATCTCAAGTGAAGTTTGAAAGGTAGAGAGAGTTTTTGACGCACACCAACACAGAGTGGTCTGAAAACAAAAAGACCTGAAGGCTTGCAGCTGGGGCTCATCTATTTATAGCCTCGTGCAGCAGGTGCTCGTGTGACGTCACCAACCGAGGCTATAATACCTCCGGGTCAATTTCATTGACATGTTAAACACACTATTCACAGCTGGTCACGATAAAGACGTTCCCAATAGCGCTAAGCAGCGCAGCATTAAGTGTAGCTTTTGAAAGGGAACTTGATTGACACAAAGCAGTGGATATTTGTATTCATGATAAATGAGTGATTAGTCTGGCATCAGTGCAAAAACAGCTGCTTCTCATCATAAACACTTGAGATAAAAACAAAACACTTAACAGTAAAACATAATTTATAAATCTGATTGAATGAGCCACGTTCAGAGGTGTCACACCTGTGACAGCACAAGTTGCAAAGTTGCTTGACAACTAAAAACCCTAATGCTTCACATATTTCTACCATCACACAATAAATAGGGGAGACCGGGTATAGTTGTAACACGGGGAGAGTTGTAACACTACCAATTCCACGAATCACAGATAAGATAGGAGTCATATGACAGTTTCAGTTTCCTCTGGCTTCCTTTACAATACCACATGGAGGTTTTCCAGTCTGTGTTGCTATATCTCCTGAAGCTACAGCAGAAAAGCTAATTCTGAGGTAAGAAAGTAAAAAAATATAACAAGATAATATTTTGTTTAGTACTTCTACCGTTGTAGATAATGTTGTATGAGTTATATCAGGTCAAAGTGTAGTTTCTCTAGTAAAGAATGGTGTATCAACCTCCTGCTAATTTCAAAGCACCATGCTAATACAGCTAGCTAAACAATGAGTTACAGTGGCGGGGTAGGTTGTAACACGTGTTTTGAAACAACTATCCACTTACATACAACTAAGAACATTTTTGTGATTTTAATAATTCTACAGACTGCCTATGTTTATGTTAATTTGCTCTCACTCACACACACACATACACACACACACACACCCATATTAATGTGCACGTACTGACATGCACAAACAAACGCACACGTGCATGCACAAACACACACAATATGCACATACACTCCCCATATTCACACATATTTTATTGTTGCAGCCATTCATTTAAAATAAAACTGTTGTTGTGGCATATCACTTGGAGTACCCTTAGTTTTTGTGCATTTTGTCTACCTGTTACAACCTACCCCAGTATGTGTTACAACCTACCCCAGTAGTGGGGTAGGTTGTAACAAAGGACCAATTTGTATTTGTCATCATCTCACAAAGTCTGTGATATAGTTAAAGAAATTTAAATTGTTGCCATTTGTAGTAGACAAATGTGGGTACTTTGCCTAAAAGTTTCAGACGTGTAGCTAAAAAAAAAAGGGTAGTTTTAGGTGCTGAAGAAAAAAGGGTAACACTTTATTTTAAGGGTCCAGAATAATGCATTAGTTAAGCATTAATTAATGATTAACTTGTTCACAATTAAGCATTAGTTAAGCATGAACACAATAGTAATTAATGATTAACTTTACATATAGTAAGGGCATATTAGCCATTACTTACAAATTATTAAACATTTGAAAGATACACATTTATGTTATAAATAAACAAAAATAACCTAGTAATTATTGATTAACTGAATGTACAGTAAACGCCTTTTAGCCATTATTTACAACTTAATAAGCCATATATTATTTTTGTGTAGTGATGTAATTATATTTCTGTACCATTCTGTTAAGTTAACTGAACAATAAGCTAGTAATTATTTTTAATTTCTGCTGGTTTTGCAGTTATAAATTGCTAAAATAGTGTAATAAAGACAATTTGGCCCCCTATTCTAAAGTTTTATCCTCATTATTTATGGCACTTATTGAGTGATATTCAAGTTTATTGACCAGAATAAGCCAATAATTAAGCCTAACTACCATTAATACAGTACTAATAAAGGCAATTTGACCCCCTATTCTAAAGTGAAAGTTTTATCCACATTAATTATGGCACTTATTGAGTGATATTTAAGTTTATTGACCAGAATAAGCCAATAATTAAGCCTAACTACCATTAATACAGTACTAATAAAGACAATCTGACCCCCTATTCTAAAGTGGAAGTTTTATCCTCATTAATTATGGCACTTATTGAGTGATATTCAAGTTTATTGATCAGAATAAGCCAATAATTAAGCCTAACTACCATTAATACAGTACAAGTAAAGACAATTTGACCCCCTATTCTAAAGTGAAAGTTTTATCCTCATTAATTATGGCACTTAAGTGATATTCAAGTTTATTGACCAGAATAAGCCAATAATTAAGCCTAACTACCGTTAATAGAGTACTAATAAAGACAATTTGACCCCCTATTCTAAAGATAAGTTCTTATTTACACTACTGGTTTGTTTAGCAGTTATTCTGCAACGTGATCTCACGAGAATGTGTATTTTAATGTAAAGTATGGTTCAACATTTATCTAACACGTACACTGACAGCACTAAAAACATTTAGCTGTTTGTGACTTCTGCTGCAGACTCGTTTCAAAGGATTACGTTAAAAAAAAAACTACACTTTAAAACCTTAAAATTAATAACATCTCTGTAATCATTTAACCATTATTTATCATGTAATACTTATTTTGTTCGCCATCGGACACAAGGACTAGAAAGCACACCAAAACGCAACTTAAATTCACAAAAGACACCAATTTAATTTGTTCGCTGTAATCCACATCTTTTGAATCCATACGAGGAACTTCTTTATCCAGCGATCTTCATCTTTATCTTCAACAGCGACCGTAAACAAATCCCGCGCTCATGATGAATTCAAAATTTGCCGCCTTAAAGCTTGACACGTTTTACGGCAGTGATATCAAACGCTCATTGGCTCTCGCCTGCTTCGTCACAGATTGCGACATGCCGTGTTTTAGGGGTTTGAATGAAACGCGAGCCTTAAAATCATGCTTCAAATAGTGGAGTGATGCGGGATTGACATTTCAGCGATTAATAATTGAATAATTTATGTACAGTCCTGTTGTGTACCTCATTAAAAACTATATCACCAGAGAGGACTGCGGCTGCAACACATCGTCATTCGGATTACTATTGGTACCGCTTTTGACATTTTCACAATAAAGAAATTATTGTGATTACACTTTTGTCAGTTATGTTTTTCTTTATAACCCTACATACTTTTAAGAAATGGTTATGGGTAGGTTTAGAGGTTTGAATGGGATTAGTGGCTCAAAATATAATTTTAATGCTATATTGTTACATTTTCCTAAACATTTCTGCCCATTAAATTGCATTGTCATTTTTTATTCTCTACAAAATGGCTATATTTGGGTTTAGGGATATAACATTTATCAGTAAAAGGGAAATTGTACATCTTTTTTATGATATAAAAGATATTTTACGTTTTTTTTGTTGTAAAAGCATAATACGTTTGTTTAAATGTTGCCAATATGTTCATTTTGTACCTTTCACAATTTATCCAACGTTTTGTGTCTGTAAAAGCTACTTATTAACTTATATAACAAATAAGTTCCATAACTGAGGGTATAACTTTCACTTTAGAATAGGGGGTCAGATTGTCTTTATTAGTACTCTATTAATGGCAGTTTAGCCTTAATTATTGGCTTATTCTGGTCAATAAACTTAAATATCACTCAATAAGTTCCATAATTAATGAGGATAAAACTTTCACTTTAGAATAGGGGGTCAGATTGTCTTTATTAGTACTGTATTAATGGTAGTTAGGCTTAATTATTGGCTTATTCTGGTCAATAAACTTGAATATTACTCAATAAGTGCCATAATTAATGAGGATAAAACTTTCACTTCAGAATAGGGGGTCAAATTGTCTTTATTACACTATTTTAGCAATTTATAACTGCAAAACCAGCAGTAAGTAAACATAATTACTAGCTTATTGTCCAGTTAACCTAACAGAATGGCACAGAAATATAATTACATCACTACACAAACATAAAAAATGGCTTATTAAGTTGTAAATAATGGCTAAAAGGCGTTTACATTCAGTTAATCAATAATTACTAGGTTATTTTTGTTTGTTACAAATGTTTAATAATTTGTAAATAATGGCTAATATGCCCTTACTATATGTTAAGTTAATCATTAATTACTATTGTGTCCATGCTTAACTAATGCTTAATTGTGAACAAGTAAATCATTAATTACTAGTTTATTCATGCTTAACTAATGCATAATTCTGGACCCCTAAAATGTAAAGTTAATCATTAATTACTAGTGTGTTAGTGCTTAACTAATGCTTAATTGTGAACAAGTTAATCAATAACTAATGCTTAACTAATGCATTATTCTGGACCCTTACCGAAAAAAGTGTTACAACCATACCCGGTCTCCCCTACTGTTATAGCTCCTGTCCTTAGTGGCAACTACACAATCCATTCAGGTCTGTTAACCCGGGAGCTTGTAAAAGGCGCTGAGGATTTCCCCCTCTGTAAAGATGAGGTCAGCCTCAATGTGAGCTAATTGATTCACTTTTATTTCCTCAACTAAGCAAGCAGCACACAGCTTTTAAAAAGAGCCTGAGTGTCTCTGTGATTGAAAACGCTTGAAATAATTGAGCTGTTGTTTGGTTTGACGTTGCTGAGTGACTCAGTGGTTCGGTATTGAGAGACGAGAGGTAATTGATATTGACTTTTCGCCTGTGCTTTGTCATCAGCTTCCGCAACGGGAACCGTCCCACCTTCTGTGGCAAAAGACTGTGGCTATTATCTCCTGAAAGCTCGTCCACACACACTTCTCTTGCTTTATAGCGACCGCACAATTAGCAGACAGAATGACCATGTTTGCTTGCAATAGATGCAACAATCAGACTATTGATGCCCTGAGTGACAGTATTGTGGGTTGCACAGAATTTAGACATACTTTAAAATAAAATCCAAGGCTTTTTAATCCAGATTTCTGGATCACATCCCATTTGTCCTGGCTTACAGGGAACAGTGACACTTCACTGATTAAAACAATTACAGATCGACAGCAAAAAGGGTGTTTAAACCAGTAGACCGTTATTTATTGAACAGCACGATACTTATTACACGTCTTACCCACAACAGAGGGCCTGTGAAAAATACTGAAGCTAAAGTAAAAGTTCTTTTTTTGTGGCATTGTAATAGAGCTTATAAATCAGCAGAGACAAGCACCAGCCGTGTGTTGAAAGCAAGGGGATTTTCATAATGTGACGGAGTATTAAGCAGATATGGTATGGATTGGACCTGTAATCCACACTCATGCCAAAACACACCCGTTGACTCTGTCACTACACCACACTGATCTGTGCCGTTACCTGCCCTGCAAGGAGAGAAGAAGAGAGAGGGAGCAAAAAAAATTGGGATAGAATAGAAGATAGTGAAGGAATTAAATGAATTATGTTAGGGGGGAAAAGGAGAGCAACATCATAAGTACTTAGAGCATAAAGCACTGTAAATCTCCAAAGGTGTAGAATAATAACTCTCACTGAAGAAAACCCATCTCACGGGAACAAAAGAGCTTGGCATTGTGCATTTTTGTTTTGCTATTGTGCCTAGTAATTGTTCTCTTTATATTTAATTGATCTAGATGCAAGGTCCAAATTTCCCCTCGGGTTTGCCTTTCAAAGGCAAAAAAAAATCAGTATTTGAATAGTAAAGTAATTTATGCTTAGATTGAATAGAGTTAGTCATTTTGGTTGCAAAATCTGTTTTAAGATGTGAAATATGAAATATGCATTTAAGACAACAATATCAACTATATTAACGCAAAGCACAAATCAATAATGGTTTGAAAGGCACAAACACAATCATGTCAGCACAGCTCATTGGGATATGTAGGACAGTAGTTTCCTATTTTAATATATTTTAAAATGTAATGTATTCCTGTGATGGCAAAGCTGAATTTTCAGCAGCCATTCCTCCGGTATTCAGTGTCACTGATCCCTCAGAAATCATTCTAATATGCTGATTAGCTGCAATAACTATTTCTTATTATTATCAAACAGCTGTGCTGCTTAATATTTTTTTGTGGAAGCAGTGGTTGTTCATGATTCTTTGATGAATAAAAAAGTTCAAAAGTACAACATTTATTTGAAATTTTGTAACAATATAAATGTCTAAACTTTCAGTTTTGATCAATTTAATGCATCCTTGCTGAATAAAAGTATTGAATTACTTAAAGAAAAAAAAAAACTTCAAACTTTTGAACAGTAGTCTATATTATAAGACTTAATGCATTTAAGACAACATATTACTGGTATCAATGCCAAGCACAACTCAGTAGTGGTTGGAAACAAATAAACAAAAATCCTGTTCCCAAAGCTCCTTGGGTGTCATGGTTATTCCTCACACACTTCTGCAACTTTTCAGACAGAGTTGAACACACCAATGGTTTTCAAACTGAAACTTTCGCATTACCAAATTGGGATTTTCACGGCTGACAGTATGGCGTTATTGTGATGGAAAGGGGTGGATTTGGTCCCCTGAGTATAGCGGAAACATTACAGTGACTGGAAATCTTTCAAAGTGTTTTTTTTTTTTTTTAACCACAGCATCACAAGCAGTCTACATGTACCTGAAACAGAGATGTTTGAGTCCTAATTTTACTGCCTCTGTCACACATGCTTCATTTGCTCTGTAGTTTGTTCCTCTCTACAACTCAAGCTATTCAGTTGCTCCCAAAAGGTAATGAACCAGTTAGTGTCTACTCCCTTATAAATTAAGTTTTTAAGCAGCTCTTGTTCTCGGTTTAGGATACTAATGGATAAATGTAGAGGTCATGTTCGATTACAGTCACAGAATGAGGGAGCCCATAGTGGAATTGAATGAAAGAGCAATGAAGTAGTGTTTTAAGGGATCAGAAGCCAGATCGGCTCGGTCCTGGAACTCAGCACAGTATGTTCGGCGCTGGGGAAAGGACGAGCCGAGGCTTATCTTTAATTGATGGGCTAAAACCACAAACTCCGCCAGCAGACAACACAACAGCTGCAATATAGTTAGTGAGAGAGAAAATGGAGTCAGAGAGGCGAAAGCAGGAATGTAATGGAGCAAAGACAGTAGAGAATTAGAACCGAGAGTGTGAGACATAAAATAAATAGGTTGCGTAGAAAATAGCATTTCTAAGGATCCACAATGACAACTCTGTTGTGTCAGATTAAGTACGTGGGATGGAAGATTCATGGCTGCGTGGTGATCAAGGCGGAGATTTGTGCGTTAATGTGCGGCTCAGCAGGACCTGCTCGTTCAGGTTGCTGTGATGAAGAGCCACTGTGGCTGATGGGAAGGAGTGAAGATGGCCGCCCTGGGGCATACACCAGTAGCATTAAGGCTGATGGATATGGTGCCCCTCACAAGCTCTCAGAACATGCAGGAATGCCACAGGCCACAGCTAATGCAGGGAGCCGAGGGAATGCGAAGAGGTTTCAGACGTTCTTGTACTGTGGGCAGATGCATTATAGCGAGCGAGAGTGCAAGAGACCGATTTCTGCTTCATTTCCATTTGCATTGTCTTGACAAGCTTGAAATTAACGTTATAAAAGAGAATCCAGGCTGGTTTAATAAAGGTTTAAAAAGCTATACTATGTAATTTTTGCACCACTAACATCTCCAAAATGAATTGAGAAAAATAATGATTTTTAAAATAATTAATATATGATAGGCTACATATTCATATGTTTGCATAGACACTTATATTATTAAAAATACTGTATTGACAGCATCATAAAAATGATGTATAGATACCTTTGTAGATGTAGAACATGTTTACAAATCCTTTTAGAACATGCAGAACATGTAAGCTATCCTTTTAATCTTTTTTTATTTTTTATTTGTGTGTGTGTGTGTGTGTGTCCATGTTCCTGGATCAACATCTTTGTTGATTCTGGAACAACATTTCTATTAACCAGTCAGATTTAGGGGACAGGTTTAGAGTTTATGTCATGTTTAGGCTTACAACCATGCAGGGTTAGGTGCTTCTACATCAGTGTTAATCAACTATCATTTCACTCTGATTTTGCGGATAAATTATGGGTAGGGATAGGGTTATGACTAAATTTTCAGACAGGAATGTTGTTGCATGATCCACAAAATATGTCCAGGAACATGTCTTAAGGCTGGCCCACACTAAAAGATTTTAAAAATCTTATCAAATTTTCAAAATGTGAGAGACCACAACCATGATGATAAAAAAATAAATAAGTCCTGACTGTGAACACCGGAAATTTAGCAAAATCTCTCCCGGACCCAACATGGCGGACAACGGGCAAGAAATGGTGATAATAGTATGGACTGTTTTCTTTTACATCACGTGGATGGCCGGGTGCGTGTGCGCCGCTTACCTAGGGAACACATGGCATCAGGATGCACTATGGGAAGAAGGCAAGCCGGCAGAGGTAGTGTAATGCTTTGGGCAATGTTCTGCTGGGAAACCTTGGGTCCTGCCATCCATGTGGATGTTACTTTGACATGTACCACCTACCTAAGCATTGTTGAAGACCATGTACACCTTTTCATGGCAACGGTATTCTCTGGCGGCTGTGGCCTCTTTCAGCAGGATAATGCGCCCTGCCACAAAGCAAAAATGGTTCAGGAATGGTCTGAGGAACACAACAACTCCTCCAACAACTTGAGGTGTTGACTTGGCCTCCAAATTCCCCAGATCTCAATCCAATCGGGCATCTGTGGGATGTCAGGTTGATTGGGACACTTTTTCTAAGTCATCTTAATGGTAAAAAGTGTCCCAATCAACCTGAATTCACCCCTATATATATATTGTGTAGTATAATGTTTATATGTTAAATATAGGGCTGTCGATTTAACGCGTTAATTAGATTAATTAGTTATGGTAAAAAAAATAAGGCTAAAATTATTAACGCATTTAACGCACTTGCCCCGCCCCAGACCTACTTAGGTCATCTTACATTTCATTCAGTTGATTGATGAAGAATATGATGAAGGGCAGCAACTCACTGTGTGATGAAGCCTATAGAATGCAGTTAGAATGTCCATAAAATTCAGGGCGTTTTTACACTGGGCACGTTTGTTGTGGTCCAACCCAGTCTCACGGCAGTTCCTGACATAATGACGAAATTTAATCTATTGATTCGTGTTCATGGACACGAATTTCCCTTTTTTTTCGTGTCACTACGCACGATTTTTAATCTAATGTATTTCAATAGGAAGTAAAATTCGTGCATACACCACGTTTTTCGTTCTGCATAGCACAGACGCTGTGTTGTTGTTGTTGTTGTTTTTTTCTCATTTATTATTCATTTTTTAAACTTTAAGCGCTACATTACTCAACATTTATTCAGGATATTTTATCCTCGTTTTTTTTTTTTTTTTTTTTTTTTTCGCTTTATATTCTGTAGGCTACTCACCATTGTAAACCATCGTCAGTGGTTCCTTCCAGTCAAAATATAGTAAATATATTCTCCCTGTTAATTGACGAGACGGCAGTTGTGCTATGGCCATCGCTTCTAAATGTTGCTATTTCTTTTTCTGAGAAATGCCGTTTTTCCATCGGCTTGGTGTGTCAAACCTTACAGTAAATCTTACAGTAGCCTACCCATGAGCCTTATCATCAACCGTTATGACCATAATTTTTTATTGTTTCTTCTTCGATTGTGATAACGTGGACTCGTTTTGGATATTAATTAGATTAAAATAAACAAGTTTTAATGTAATTAATTAGTGGACGCCAGCATTACCCATGAGCGTCAGCATCCGTTGCTATGGAGACGGAGCCAGTCAGCGTTGCCATTGGGTGATTTCTTCAGTGATTTCTCATTGCGCTCAAACCACTGTCCAGGTACGTTATGAGGCTCATAATTAATGATCACGTTTCTATATTTTTATCTTTTTCTAACCTTTCCTCTCTGTCTGTATTTGTCTACTTGTCTGTCTTATCCGTCTTTGTCAGTCAGTCTGTCTGTCTGTATCTGTCAGTTTTGTTATAATGCCTGGGGGGTCTACAAAAAAGATTTGTCCCTTTTGTCAGGGCATTTTATTTTGCGCACAGAAGATCTGCTCCCATTGTAAAAAGGAGCAGCCTCTGAAGCACCGCCTCAAGAAGAAGCTTCAGAGGTTTGATGAGAAGCGAGAGGAATGGTTGTTTGGTCATAAGAAGAACCACAACGTTGCATCCATCAAGGATGAAGCCATCGTCATGGTATGTACAATTTCTAACATGACATTACACTGTCCAGATCATCTAGGAAGTAAATTCAGTGGTACCATTTGTGATTAAGTGAGCATGCCAGTGCAAGGTCAGAAAGGCATTATTTTTTGCCAATATAGATCGTTGAATAAATTAAAATTTTTGTTATTGATATTTAGATATCAATGATATTAAGATTTGAAATTGCAAATTTAAAAGTGCAATTTAACTATCAACTTTGAAGGCATATGTAATTGTGATTTTGTAAGAATGTCATTTATTGTTCTGTTTTTATTTGTAATATCCTTAAGTAATCACATCTTCACCTTAACACATCACAGTCCTAAATTATCTACCATAGCAAAATTGCAGCACAGCAAACATGAGTGATACTCTGGAATTTTTTGTTCAATTCTGAGTTCATAACAAATACAGACATGCATTATGACAGAATCACAGGTGCAATATAATAATCAAACATTCTTATCAAGTGGATGAGAAATAACAAATGGACTGCATTCATATTACTACATTCATACTGTACTACTCAAAGCACTTTACAATTATACACACGTCAACTGTAAATGTATGTGCAGCATTCACCCATTTGGTCATATAATCACAAAGGTTCTGCCTTTATTTTGAATAAATCTATAGATTGTCACTGTCCAATTGCACAGTGGTTACACAATCTTATCCATGTAGGTGACAAACCCAAACTACTAATGTTGCAAAAAGTTCTATTGTACCCTCATGGTGTCAGATCTATCTTTTTGCTGTTTTTCTATATAGAAGAGTTGTTGTTTGCCTCTACTGTATGAGCTTTTCCTATTTGCACATACTTGGTTATACAAAAGCTAAACTCACCATGAAGTTAAAAATCCTGAATGGCATTAACCTGGATGCTATCATCAGTAATGTTATATGTGACCCTGGACCACAAAACCAGTCATAAGGGTCAATTTTTGAAATCACATGAAAGCTGAGTAAATAATCTTTCCATTGATGTATGGTTTGTTAGGAGAGGTAAATATTTGGTCGAGACACAACTATTTGAAAATCTGGAATCTGAGGGTGCAAAAAAATCTAAATATTGAAAAAATTGCCTTTAAAGTTGTCCAAATGAAGTCCTTAGCAATGCATATTACTAATAATAATACATTGATATATTTACGGTAGGAAATTTACCAAATATCTTCATGGAACATGTTTACTTGTTATCCTAATGATTTTTGGCATAAAAGAAAAATGATAATTTTGACCCATACAATGTATTGTTGGCTATTGCCACAAATATACCTGTGCAACTTATGACTTTTGTGGTCCAGAGTCACATATTTTCTCAGTAATGAATATACTTAGTTCCCTTTCGTTCAGTCACTCCGAGTAACGTCAGTGACTGACGAATGGGGGTTTCGCTTAGAAGCCTATCATCTTCGAGATCTAGAAAACGCCCAATGGCAGCGCCAATGCCATGGGCATGCGGAATTTGCATAGCGTAACTCCGCCCCACAGCGTGGGTATATAAGGAAGTACGCTGGGAACATCGCATTATGTTTCTGCTTCGGAGCCAAGAGTATCTCTTCACTCCTTAAGCCTTCTGAGTATCGTCAGCTTCTTCGAGACGAACAGCTTTCCAGTTGGTGTTGGTGTGACGGCGTGTTCCAGCGATCGTTTACTGCCTGCCTGCTGATCTGTGCAGTGGTCTGCATTCAGCCGGTATTCGGTCCCTGGGCGCTTCGGCATCACTGCGAACCTTCTTCTCCTAAAAGAGCTCATACTTGGCACGTCTTTTTCAAGATGTCTCGCCAGTGTGCTTCTGGGTGCGGTCGATTTCTGCCGCCCTCTGATGGGCACAATCACTGCCTGATGTGCTTGGGCTTTCAGCATGCTCAGGCAGCGTTTGTGGATGAGACATGTTCCCACCGCGGGACATGCCCATCTCGGTGCTGCGGTCGAGACTCAATGACCTCCGTAATAGAGTGAGAGTCCCCTCTGCCACACCCCAATCTGCGGTCTCTACGCGAGGCGGCACTTTGGCTGGTGGCCAGGGTGACCTGAGGGTGACGGTGTGGAACAAAGCCCCGACGCTCATGCCTCGGACCACACCCCCCTCTAGCGCACCGTTCCCGCCGTGCGCCCAGACTGAGACACCGGAGCCGGCTCCTGCTGTTCCGAGTGTGTCGTTTGGGCCCGCAGAGGACGAGCAGATGTCGATCGCCGCATCACAAGGTGGGCTGGAGTCCTCCGAGGATGATGATTCGGCTGTGCTGCCGCCTTCCGGTGTGCCAGCATTGTCCGAGTCGGACCCGGAGTTGACAGCCATGCGTTCCCGGGCAGCCGCGAGTCTCGGGTTGGAGTGGAACCCTCCACCCCGTCCTGAACGCTCGCGGTTGGACGATCGGTTTTTGGGGGCGCCGCGTTCTGACACCCGTCAGACCACGCCCCCAATACCTTTTTTCCCGGAGGTGCATGAGGAGGTCACGCGGTCCTGGAAGTCCCCGTTGTCTTCCCGTGACCGATCGGCGGCCTCCTCCGCCTTCTCTGCCCTCGACGGGGCCGCGGCCAAAGGGTACACTGGGGTTCCCCCGGTTGAACGCTCTGTTGTGATGCAACTGTGTCCGCAGAGTGCTTCAACGTGGCGACCCTAAGCACCCCTCCAAAGCCTGTAGTTTCACATCAACCTTGGTGGCGAAATCCTACAGAGCTGCGGGGCAGGCTGCCGCCTCTTTGCATGCCATGGCCATCCTTCAGGCCTACCAGGCCCGGATGCTCAAGGACATGCATGAGGGTAGAGCTGACCCAGGGCTCAGAAATGAGCTGCGTGCCGCCACCGACCTCGCCCTCCGGGCGACGAAGGTGACCGCACGCTCCCTGGGCCAGGTGATGTCCACAGCAGTGGTCCAGGAGAGACACCTATGGCTCAACCTGGCTGATATGCGGGACGCCGAGGGGACTCGTCTCCTCGACGCTCCCATATCCCAGGATGGGCTATTCGCCCAACAGTTCTCAGCCGCCCAAAAGCAGACTGAGGCCATCAAACACGTACTAAGCGGCGCTCCTGACGCGGACAGCTCAGGGATGGGCAGTTCTTTCCAGGAGATGGTAGCAGGACCACTCCTTCCCCCGGTGGAGGGCCGGGGGAGAATCCTTTGTTCCGCTGCTGGCCCCCGGGTCAGCAGCACCCTTTTATGGTTAAAGAAAGAACTGACATACCCATCCCTGAGCAACCAGAGACCGATGGCAGTGTGCGCCGCCCCCGGGCCACGCCACTCTCGTCCCTCTCTGACGCCAGTCTCCTCTCAGAGCAGACCCCAGTGGAACGCGCGTCCTTCCCTGGTCTCCTCTGTCAGGACGCGGCTGATGACCGTGCCCCCACACCGGGACGCTACGCCTCCCACGTCTGGGCCGGTCACGCCGCCTCGCTGCCCCACCCGGGGTACGTCTATGGTTCGCATGACCCTGCTGGTGCAGTTTCTGGGAGCCTGGCTTCAGCTCCCTGGACTGTCCCGCTGGGTCGCGAAGACCATCAGGCTCGGCTATGCGATTCAGTTCGCTCAGGCTCCTCCTCGTTTCCGGGGAGTCCGATTCACCATAGTGGGGCCCTATGCCCCCCTCATGCGTGCGGAGGTTGCTACCTTGCTGGCGAAGGGTGCGAAATGGAGTCCGGCTTCTACAGCCCTTACTTCATTGTACCCAAGAAAACCGGTGGGTTACGACCGATCCTGGACCTGCGCGTCCTGAACCGATCCCTTCACAGGCTTCCGTTCAGGATGTTGACAGCGAAACGCCTTTTCAAATGCGTTCGTCCAGCAGATTGGTTTGCAGCGATCGACCTGAAGGACGCCTACTTCCATGTCTCCATTCTTCCTCGACACAGACCGTTCCTACGGTTTGCTTTCGAGGGGCGGGCATACCAGTACGCGGTCCTCCCATTCGGGCTAGCTCTGTCCCCTCGCGTCTTCACGAAGATGGTCGAGGCAGCCCTTGTGCCACTCAGGCAACACGGGGTTCGCATCCTGAACTACCTCGACGACTGGCTGATCCTCAGCCACTCTTGAGAGCAGGTGTGCGAACACAGAGACCTGGTGCTCCAGCACCTAGCCCGTCTGGGCCTTCGGGTCAACTGGGAGAAGAGCAAACTCTGCCCAGTGCAGAGGATCTCTTTTCTCGGTATGGAAATCGACTCGGTCGCCATGTGTGCGCAGCTTACGAGCGAGCGCGCGCAGTCACTGCTGACTTGCCTTCGTCAAATCGAGAGCAAGAGTGCGGTTCCACTGAAGTTATTTCAGAGGCTCCTGGGGCATATGGCATCTGCAGCCGCGGTAACGCCGCTCGGATTGCTTCATATGAGACCGCTTCAGCACTGGCTTCGCGATCGAGTCCCGAGATGGGCATGGCAGTCGGGCACGCTCCGGGTCCCAGTGACTCGGGCCTGCCTGCAGACCCTCACCCCGTGGTCGAACCTCAGTTTTCTACGGGCCGGTGTGTCCTTAGAACGAGTTTCCAGGCATATTGTTGTGTCAACAGATGCCTCCACCACGGGCTGGGGTGCCATGTGCAATGGACATGCTGCCGCGGGCTCCTGGACAGGACCCCAGTGCCTCCTGCATGTCAATTGCCTCGAGTTGCTGGCAGTACGGTTCGCCCTGCACCGCTTCCGAGCGCTGCTCAAGGGTCAACACATGCTAGTCCGGTCAGACAACACGGCCACAGTAGCGTACATCAACCACCAGGGTGGTCTGCGTTCCCGCCGCATGTCTCAACTCGCCCGCCATCTCGTCTTATGGAGTCAGAAGCACCTGAGGTCCCTTCGTGCCATCCATATCCCGGGAGTCCTGAACCGTGCAGCCGACGAGCTCTCACGGCTTCAGCCACTTCCTGGAGAATGGAGACTCCATCCCCAGACGGTTCAGCTGATTGGGAACAGTTCGGCGACGCACAGGTAGATCTGTTTGCCTCCCACGACTCTTCCCATTGCCGCCTGTTTTATTCCCTGACCGAGGGCCCCCTCGGCACGGACGCTCTGGCGCACAGCTGGCCGCGGGGCCTCCGTAAGTATGCGTTTCCCCCAGTGAGCCTTCTTGCACAGGTTCTGTGCAAGATCAGGGAGGACAAGGAGCAGGTCCTTTTGGTCGCCCCGTATTGGCCCGGCCGAACCTGGTTCTCCGAACTTGTACTCCTTGCGACAGCCCCTCCCTGGTCGATTCCTCTGAGGAAGGACCTCCTTTCTCAGAGACGGGGCACCCTTTGGCACCCGCGTCCCGATCTTTGGAACCTCCACGTGTGGCTCCTGGATGGGACGCGGCAGGTTTGAGTACCCTACCACCTCAGGTGGTGGCTACCATCACTTCCGCTAGGGCCTTGTCTACTCGACACGCCTATGCGTTGAAGTGGAACCTCTTCGTCACCTGGTGTTCTTCTCGCCAAGAAGACCCCTGGAAATGCCCGATCGGGTCCGTGCTCTCATTCCTCCAGGAAGGGTTGGAACGAAGGCTGTCTCCTTCCACCCTCAAGGTTTATGTGGCCGCTATTTCTGCCTACCACGACCTTGTGGAGACGAAAAAGGTAAGTCAGCACGACCTGGTCATCAGGTTCCTGAGGGGAGCGAGGAGACTGAGTCCTCCTCGCTCTCCCCTCGTACCCTCTTGGGACCTCGCAGTAGTCCTAAGCGCTCTGCAGAGAACGAAGGCTGTCTCCTTCCACCCTCAAGGTTTATGTGGCCGCTATTTCTGCCTACCACGACCTTGTGGAGACGAAAAAGGTAAGTCAGCACGACCTGGTCATCAGGTTCCTGAGGGGAGCGAGGAGACTGAGTCCTCCTCGCTCTCCCCTCGTACCCTCTTGGGACCTCGCAGTAGTCCTAAGCGCTCTGCAGAGGGCTCCCTTCGAGCCATTGCGGTCAGTCGAGCTTAAGTTCCTGTCTATGAAGACAGCGCTCCTGACCGCCTTGGCCTCCATCAAGAGGGTAGGGGACCTGCAGGCATTTTCGGTTGACGAAGCGTGCCTGGAATTCGGGCCGGCCAACTCTCACGTGATCCTGAGACCCCGGCCTGGATATGTGCCCAAGGTTCCCACCACTCCCTTCAGGGACCAGGTGGTGAACCTGCAAGCGCTGCCTTTGGAGGAGGCAGACCCAGCCTTGGCACTGCTCTGTCCAGTACACGCCCTCCGTGCTTACGTAGACAGAACGCAGTGTTTCAGGACCTCAGACCAGCTCTTTGTCTGTTATGGTGGGAAGCTGAAGGGAAAGGCTCTCTCCAAGCAAAGGTTGTCTCACTGGATAGTGGACGCCATTGTTTTGGCTTACCAAACGCAGGGGCGCCCATGCCCCCTAGGGGTCAGGGCTCACTCCACCCGGAGTGTGGCCTCCTCTTGGGCTCTAGCGCATGGCGCCTCGCTAACAGACATTTGCAGAGCTGCAGGCTGGGCGACACCCAACACATTCGCCAGATTCTATAATCTCCGAGTGGAGCCAGTGTCCTCTCTTGTACTCGCCTCTACTAGTGGCCGGTAATGGACTAGGCTCAGGTGTCTTCGCTTGCTCGCCATTCCACTCCACGGACTGGATACGTGCGATATTTTCCTCAGGTAGTTTCCCTGAAGCCCTGAGTTCCTCCAGCACTGTTGATGCCGACACCAGTACGTCTGCCCACTCGCTCAGGCCCTCGTGTTGGCTAGGTGCCACCGTGTGCATGGTTCCCCCGTTGGGTGACCCCCACATGTGTATTTCCACTGTAAGTCTCCCTGAGCAGGTGTCTTTCCCTTGGCAAGCCCCTTGCCACCCCTGGGGGTAAAATTCTTCCACCTTCGGCTGGTTACCCCAGAGTTTTCCATATGTAGCCCTGAGCGGGTCATATGTGTTCTTAAGTCCTCCCTACGGGTAGGCATTTGGCGCATACTTCCACCTGGAATATGCTTCCCAGTGTACCTTGGTATTCCTGTGTTAAGTGGGAGTCCTTCGTCCGTACTAGCTTACGACAGGGAGCTCACGCTTACGCAGGGCACTGGATGACAGCCGAGTGGCGTGATTACATTGGGACCCCCATTCGTCAGTCACTGACGTTACTCGGAGTGACTGAACGAAAGGGAACGTCTCGGTTACGTATGTAACCCTCGTTCCCTGAGGAGGGAACGGAGACGTAACGTCCCTCTGCCACTTCCGCTGTACCGCTGGAACAGCCGGGAGTTCAGTCTTGGCTCCTCAGCAGGTAAACATAATGCGATGTTGCCAGTGTACTTCCTTATATACCCACGCTGTGGGGCGGAGTTACGCTATGCAAATTCCGCATACCCATGGCATTGGCGCTGCCATTGGGCGTTTTCTAGATCTCGAAGATGATAGGCTTCTAAGCGAAACCCCCATTCGTCAGTCACTGACGTTACGTCTCCGTTCCCTCCTCAGGGAACGAGGGTTACATACGTAACCGAGACGTTATTTTTGCTGTTGTTTTTATATTACTTTAAACAGCAAATACCCATTGTCATTGCAGCTTGAGAAACTCCATGCCATTGGATACAAGCCAGTTCTGCTTCTTGGAAAGGAGACCAAAAAGAAAGAAAACAAGTGTGAAATATTAACCCCTCGCTGCACACTCTCTGCCTATGCCCAGGACTACCTTCAGAAGAATTTTATGAATACCTTTGTGAAGGTGAGATGCATGCACTGTATTTTTAAAGTCAAAGTTCACAACCTGTGTTGAGTGTGCAAAAGATTTTATCAATGTTTAAATCTTAAAGGGATAGCTCACCCCTAAAACTTAAATTCACTCCTTTTGAGGACATGTAACTTGACTTGATCTGGAAAGAAGTGGCCACCTTTTACTTCTGTTTGTATAAACGTTAATGCAGTATTATGCCAACACACTGTGTTGTATGAAAATGGCAAGCTCTAAAGTTGATACTGACAAGGAGGTGAGTCGTTGATGGCTGAAATGTATTTTTAGGGTGAATCATCCCTTAAACAATTTCCTTAATCAATCCCCAAAAAGAGAGCAAGCTTTTGAGTGTGATGGAAAAAGCACAACACATTAATGTTAAATTCCAGCTTACCACTTTTGCAGTGTGGCAATCAAATTTCTTTGATTGTAAGCAAGTCATCAAACACGTACTAAGCGGCGCTCCTGACGCGGACAGCTCAGGGATGGGCAGTTCTTTCCAGGAGATGGTAGCAGGACCACTCCTTCCCCCGGTGGAGGGCCGGGGGAGAATCCTTTGTTCCGCTGCTGGCCCCCGGGTCAGCAGCACCCTTTTATGGTTTTTACAGTAGCGTACATCAACCACCAGGGTGGTCTGCGTTCCCGCCGCATGTCTCAACTCGCCCGCCATCTCGTCTTATGGAGTCAGAAGCACCTGAGGTCCCTTCGTGCCATCCATATCCCGGGAGTCCTGAACCGTGCAGCCGACGAGCTCTCACGGCTTCAGCCACTTCCTGGAGAATGGAGACTCCATCCCCAGACGGTTCAGCTGATTGGGAACAGTTCGGCGACGCACAGGTAGATCTGTTTGCCTCCCACGACTCTTCCCATTGCCGCCTGTTTTATTCCCTGACCGAGGGCCCCCTCGGCACGGACGCTCTGGCGCACAGCTGGCCGCGGGGCCTCCGTAAGTATGCGTTTCCCCCAGTGAGCCTTCTTGCACAGGTTCTGTGCAAGATCAGGGAGGACAAGGAGCAGGTCCTTTTGGTCGCCCCGTATTGGCCCGGCCGAACCTGGTTCTCCGAACTTGTACTCCTTGCGACAGCCCCTCCCTGGTCGATTCCTCTGAGGAAGGACCTCCTTTCTCAGAGACGGGGCACCCTTTGGCACCCGCGTCCCGATCTTTGGAACCTCCACGTGTGGCTCCTGGATGGGACGCGGCAGGTTTGAGTACCCTACCACCTCAGGTGGTGGCTACCATCACTTCCGCTAGGGCCTTGTCTACTCGACACGCCTATGCGTTGAAGTGGAACCTCTTCGTCACCTGGTGTTCTTCTCGCCAAGAAGACCCCTGGAAATGCCCGATCGGGTCCGTGCTCTCATTCCTCCAGGAAGGGTTGGAACGAAGGCTGTCTCCTTCCACCCTCAAGGTTTATGTGGCCGCTATTTCTGCCTACCACGACCTTGTGGAGACGAAAAAGGTAAGTCAGCACGACCTGGTCATCAGGTTCCTGAGGGGAGCGAGGAGACTGAGTCCTCCTCGCTCTCCCCTCGTACCCTCTTGGGACCTCGCAGTAGTCCTAAGCGCTCTGCAGAGAACGAAGGCTGTCTCCTTCCACCCTCAAGGTTTATGTGGCCGCTATTTCTGCCTACCACGACCTTGTGGAGACGAAAAAGGTAAGTCAGCACGACCTGGTCATCAGGTTCCTGAGGGGAGCGAGGAGACTGAGTCCTCCTCGCTCTCCCCTCGTACCCTCTTGGGACCTCGCAGTAGTCCTAAGCGCTCTGCAGAGGGCTCCCTTCGAGCCATTGCGGTCAGTCGAGCTTAAGTTCCTGTCTATGAAGACAGCGCTCCTGACCGCCTTGGCCTCCATCAAGAGGGTAGGGGACCTGCAGGCATTTTCGGTTGACGAAGCGTGCCTGGAATTCGGGCCGGCCAACTCTCACGTGATCCTGAGACCCCGGCCTGGATATGTGCCCAAGGTTCCCACCACTCCCTTCAGGGACCAGGTGGTGAACCTGCAAGCGCTGCCTTTGGAGGAGGCAGACCCAGCCTTGGCACTGCTCTGTCCAGTACACGCCCTCCGTGCTTACGTAGACAGAACGCAGTGTTTCAGGACCTCAGACCAGCTCTTTGTCTGTTATGGTGGGAAGCTGAAGGGAAAGGCTCTCTCCAAGCAAAGGTTGTCTCACTGGATAGTGGACGCCATTGTTTTGGCTTACCAAACGCAGGGGCGCCCATGCCCCCTAGGGGTCAGGGCTCACTCCACCCGGAGTGTGGCCTCCTCTTGGGCTCTAGCGCATGGCGCCTCGCTAACAGACATTTGCAGAGCTGCAGGCTGGGCGACACCCAACACATTCGCCAGATTCTATAATCTCCGAGTGGAGCCAGTGTCCTCTCTTGTACTCGCCTCTACTAGTGGCCGGTAATGGACTAGGCTCAGGTGTCTTCGCTTGCTCGCCATTCCACTCCACGGACTGGATACGTGCGATATTTTCCTCAGGTAGTTTCCCTGAAGCCCTGAGTTCCTCCAGCACTGTTGATGCCGACACCAGTACGTCTGCCCACTCGCTCAGGCCCTCGTGTTGGCTAGGTGCCACCGTGTGCATGGTTCCCCCGTTGGGTGACCCCCACATGTGTATTTCCACTGTAAGTCTCCCTGAGCAGGTGTCTTTCCCTTGGCAAGCCCCTTGCCACCCCTGGGGGTAAAATTCTTCCACCTTCGGCTGGTTACCCCAGAGTTTTCCATATGTAGCCCTGAGCGGGTCATATGTGTTCTTAAGTCCTCCCTACGGGTAGGCATTTGGCGCATACTTCCACCTGGAATATGCTTCCCAGTGTACCTTGGTATTCCTGTGTTAAGTGGGAGTCCTTCGTCCGTACTAGCTTACGACAGGGAGCTCACGCTTACGCAGGGCACTGGATGACAGCCGAGTGGCGTGATTACATTGGGACCCCCATTCGTCAGTCACTGACGTTACTCGGAGTGACTGAACGAAAGGGAACGTCTCGGTTACGTATGTAACCCTCGTTCCCTGAGGAGGGAACGGAGACGTAACGTCCCTCTGCCACTTCCGCTGTACCGCTGGAACAGCCGGGAGTTCAGTCTTGGCTCCTCAGCAGGTAAACATAATGCGATGTTGCCAGTGTACTTCCTTATATACCCACGCTGTGGGGCGGAGTTACGCTATGCAAATTCCGCATACCCATGGCATTGGCGCTGCCATTGGGCGTTTTCTAGATCTCGAAGATGATAGGCTTCTAAGCGAAACCCCCATTCGTCAGTCACTGACGTTACGTCTCCGTTCCCTCCTCAGGGAACGAGGGTTACATACGTAACCGAGACGTTATTTTTGCTGTTGTTTTTATATTACTTTAAACAGCAAATACCCATTGTCATTGCAGCTTGAGAAACTCCATGCCATTGGATACAAGCCAGTTCTGCTTCTTGGAAAGGAGACCAAAAAGAAAGAAAACAAGTGTGAAATATTAACCCCTCGCTGCACACTCTCTGCCTATGCCCAGGACTACCTTCAGAAGAATTTTATGAATACCTTTGTGAAGGTGAGATGCATGCACTGTATTTTTAAAGTCAAAGTTCACAACCTGTGTTGAGTGTGCAAAAGATTTTATCAATGTTTAAATCTTAAAGGGATAGCTCACCCCTAAAACTTAAATTCACTCCTTTTGAGGACATGTAACTTGACTTGATCTGGAAAGAAGTGGCCACCTTTTACTTCTGTTTGTATAAACGTTAATGCAGTATTATGCCAACACACTGTGTTGTATGAAAATGGCAAGCTCTAAAGTTGATACTGACAAGGAGGTGAGTCGTTGATGGCTGAAATGTATTTTTAGGGTGAATCATCCCTTAAACAATTTCCTTAATCAATCCCCAAAAAGAGAGCAAGCTTTTGAGTGTGATGGAAAAAGCACAACACATTAATGTTAAATTCCAGCTTACCACTTTTGCAGTGTGGCAATCAAATTTCTTTGATTGTAAGCAAGTGTTTAAGTCAATGTTTAATTTTACATTCAGTGTAATCCATGTGCATTTATGTTAGAAAATTATTGGGACAGTCACACATTATATTTGTCTCACATAAATGCTGAACAAAATAGGACCATTATGAAGAAATGTTAGAGAAATGAATACATCACTTTTTTTCTGCTGCTGAATGATTGTATGATCATAGGCTACTCTATCTGACGTCTCTATCAACACAGTGATGTCACATCACATGTAATGTAGACGCAAATGGAAAAAATAATATAAATAAACAGAGCAATTCCAATAGGGTCCTCACACCATCGGTGCTCGGGCCCTAAATATTCACACCTGGGAATTGATTATGGGAATTGTTATAAAATATATATACTGTCAACTTTGAAATTATTATGTTTGGTATGTTTTTTGTAGGAGCCATATTTCATTTTTGTTTTCAGCCCACATACAACAATATTTTTAATGATTAGGCACACTGACTAAAGTGATTTTTGCAGGGACATATACTAATTAGACCCATGAAATTTGCAAAGACCCATTTTAGTCAATGAATCAAATGATAATGAATCTCCATATACTCTGCAAATTAAACAATATTGAGGACAGTGCTGAAATGTAGAGCATTAATGGAAATAGCACAAAGCCTAGGACCTAAAGCCCAAAGTTTTTTAGTGCACAGAGTCCAGTCTGAACTACCGTATTTTCCGGACTATAAGTCGCTCCAGAGTATAAGTCGCATCAGTCAAAAAATGCGTCATGAAGAGGAAAAAAACATATACAAGTCGCACTGGACTATAAATCCAAAATCAAAGACAAAGAACAGACTTTTAATCTTGAAAGGCAAGTTATTCAGCTACACAACAGCACACAGAACAACAGGCTGAATAGGTGTCCGGTATGTTAACGTAACACATTAACAGTTATTCAGCTACACAATAGCATAAAGAACATACCTGGGAGGCTGAATAGGCTAAATTAACATAACAAGCCAGCCAGCGAGTCCAACAAGCAAGTTACCAGTAAGCAAGTTCATCAAGCTCCCGATCTCATTCCACATCACTGAATCCATTGAATTCTTCATCCTCAGTGTCGCTTCTGAACAACTCCGCCAATTCCGGAGGAAGATGAAGCGCCGTTTCCTCTTCTGCGGGGCTGTCGTCAGACTCTGCATCAGTTCCAGTTATTCCGGCCTTTCTGAATCCCGACAAGATGGTTTTGGTTGTCACTGAAGTCCATACAGTGTCGATCCATCCAAGGACTTGCTGGAAAGTTGCATGGCACATCCTCCCGGTTGCCGTGAAGCTGTGCTCTCCATCCACTCCTCCCACAGGCGAAGCAAAACTGCCTTAAAGCTCCGGTTCACTGAGATGTCGAGTGGCTGGAGTACTTTGGTTAAGCCTCCAGGGATGATGACAGGTATGGAGTTGCAAGCTTTTATTTTATATTTGAACTGTGGCGTTATGTGCGCTCGCATACTGTCCATCACAAGCAGGGCTTTGCGTGTTTTAAAGAAGCCATCAGGATGCTTAGTGTAGCACTTTGTAAGCCAAATGTTCATCATTTCTTGATTCATCCACCCTTTCTCATTCACGGCCACGACTACTGTGGGGGGAGATTCGTCTTTGGGCATGGTTTTCCGTTTGAAAATGACCATCGGTGGCAATTTCGATCCATCTCCACAACATGAAGAGTTGAGTAAATTTGAAGGCTTGTGTCATACAGACACCGCTGTCCCTCAAACAAATTGATGAATTGATCCTCTCTTTCCTCCATCCAAAACTTCAACCAGACAGCAGTTTAGTGACTTGACCAGCTGACTTTGCTACGAGTTGATTGTCTGTTAAAACAGGAGCCATGCCTTACATTCTCAAACCAGCAACTGGCGAATTGACAAGCTGAGTCGCAGCGATGGCATCAGCCAGCTTGAGTCGAGATGAGATGGGCCAGTTCACACCTCTGCAATGTTCTAAAACGTTTTTGTCTCGATGTTAATCTTTGGTCTGAACTGGGCTTAAGCCAGTTAATGGAACTCTCACTTAAATTAGCGAGATTTATCAAAAGAAGCCAGGCTTTTCCTTTATCCACCTTGATGGAACACCCCTGGTCTATTTTCGAGAACATACAAACATACATATGAATAAAAAAATTACCTAAATTGTGTTTTCCTCTTCATCCTCACTGGTGTCTGGACTACTGAGGCCACTTTGATCTTCCTCTTCAACATGTAGAAGGAAAGAGGCCTCAGGACCTAAAGCAGTCTTGTACTGTTGGAGGACCATTTGCAACCTTTCTGACACCTCTGACAGTCTTCTTCTTAAGAGACAGCAAAGTCCCTCATTTCCCTTGTCTATGTCTCAAAATACAAAACAAACAAAAAAAAACGCATTAAAGACAAACTACATATTAAGATTGCTTTATAAGGACAAAGAACTTTGATGGAGTAAAAAGATTTCACCCATTCAAATCTACATACCAGGTTGGTTGGCATTTTTATGTGTATCGCTGCCATGGTACCAGGCTAGCTTCTGTATAAACCGACTTGAGGCAACATGATGGCTCACTGAGGTGACTTTATGGAGCGAGGCCCAGTGTTTTGTGTTTCAGCCAGTCTGATAGCTGTTTTTAAGTTAACAGTTTTCTTCTTTACTACAGTTGTGCTGAAGTAACACATTGTGTAACATTCATGGAGTTACATCAAGAAAAAGGTGTGTTTGATGATGCTGACTAGCTAGGTTTTCTATGTTGACTGGAGGAGATAAAAATAAGCTTAATCTTGATGTTATGCTAACCCCATGTAACATATCAGGACAGAAATTGCACATACTGCATCTCAAGCAAATGTGACACTTTAAAGCCTTACTGACTTGTTACCATAGCGAACAACTCCATCCAAGTTCTGTGACTGAGACTGATATGGTTTAATTTTTTTTAAACTTGAAATTCATACTTTAAATGGACAGGGTTTTTTTTTAATTCAACTTACCCTCCTCAGCCAACTTGTTCTTGAGAACCACTGCCAGGCTCTGCAACCATGTGCAGTGTTGTGCCATCTCCAACACCAAAACCCTTGTTTCCTCTTGCAGTCGCATTGTCAACATCACTTGGTCATGCAATTGTTTCTTGGTTGAAATGTTTGCTAAGAATCAATAACAGTTATATGTACACATTAGACAATCTTGCATAATAGCATTGCAATGTTTTGTAACAAACAAACATGTACTTTTTTTAATCAAATTGATACATAATAAGAAAACTGAAAATACACCCATAAACCAAATTAATATTATAACACTCAATATTTTACATGCATTTCTACATAGCAAAACTGTAAATAAATTCTTGTGAAGCGTCTGAAAACTGACATACCACTGCCATGAACCTCCCACGGCCATATTTGACACACAGTGCTCTCTCCAGTAAGGGAATGCTCCACCACAGCTATGTCAATGTTTGCGGCAGAGTCTAGTACAAGATCATTGTATTTCTGTATCTCCTGAAGAAGGAGCTTTTTGTCTTCTGCCAGCTTCCTTCGAAGGCGGTGGCGAAGCTTGCTGCTGTCTAGAAACACATGAAGTACAGGGGTAGAGGTTTGTGACAACTGTTCAACAAGAAAAAAAATTTACTTTAGAATGGGCAGTTTTAATCTAAAGATCGATCTAATCTTCAGAACACCTGCCTGTGTGTTTTCAAGCAATCCTGAAGAGCTTGATTAGCTTTGTTTAGGTTTGTTTGATTAGGGTTGGAACTAAACTCTGCAGGGCAGTGGGTCCCCAGGAGCAGGGTTGAAGGCCTCTGTGCTAATTCCATGTATTTGTTGGTGGAGTAGTATGCATATAGTAGCTTGAATTTTTCAACCTATTATATAGTTGTACCATTCTGACGGTAGAGGGTTTGCTTCCGCTGCCTCACACTAAGGTAAAGCCCCTCAATTGACTGCTGAAGTCCTCTGTGTGTGGTGACTTGACTGGCATGAGATGTATCTGGTGTCTCTGTAGAAGTAATAGTGAAAGCAAATCCACTGTTAAAACAACACAGAACAGTTTCAGATTTGAATTTCTATATAAAACCCCTTTTAATCCAACTTCATTGAACTTGGTATGTGCACTTCCTGCAGGGAAACTGGAATATACCACTAAAGCTGACATAAATGTGGCATAACATCAGATGGTGACACGTAGTTGGCTGGTCTTTGGTGGCAGGTGATGTCACCAACTTTTGTAATCCATAGATGATCAGCCTACTATCTTTGGCTGCTCTTTAATATCAAACTTAAAATTTCAGATAGTAATGGAAAAGGATATTTGTTGTTTCTTTTATCTGGTCATGCTTACCACCAGCTGCCCATTCCTTTACATCAGAAAGCCACTGTGACACCACTTCATCTGTGCAATGTAGCTCTGTTTTTAGTTCAGATAGCCTTGCAGTCTCATCCTGGAGTCTCCGACAAGTCTGATAAACAGTGTTATACAATAATCAGGATTAAAACTTTGTGTGATTAACAACAGGCCAAGTGCACACAACAAAAGAACACACAGAACTATTAATAGGAGACTTACCTTCACATATCTTGTGGAAAGTGCCTGATGTAGAGAGATGCTTTTTTTGTGGTTCCACCCCATTGCGTGTAATGTACGCATGTCCACCCGTGCTGTTGAAAGCAAATAATGAGGTTATGATGCTTAATCTAAAAAAAGTATGCAAGAATATCGCAAACACTCTGATCACCTGCTTTGGACATATATTTGGTCATCAGGGCACAACGTGAGAGGTAGCTGTTCACTTGCTCCACCTCCTCACCGGCGGTTGTCCCTGCTCCTTCCTGGTTCCTACCACTCCATTTAATCTGTTAGTAAAGGGTGGAAGAAATTCAATTCAATTCAATTTTATTTTATTTATATACAGTAGCCCAGTATCACAATTTAAAAGGCTTTACAATCTGTACAAGAAATGGTTATGCAAAAAGGCTACATAGTATAGTGTAGCTCTTAACTTCAGTCTTTTTTCTTCATTACAAATGTACATATAATGCAAAAATATTATACATACCTCACACTTAGTAGCATGGGCTCAGGCATGCATCACACTGAGAAAAGGTTTCATTGTGGTCAGCTCCTGAAGAGCAGGAAGGACACTAGCAGCTTTCTCAAGGTATGGCCAATATTTGCAGGCCACGTCCATAGCAAAGAATTGCACCTTGGCTGGCATGAGCTCCTTCTGAAGATACAGAGAGTAGGCAAATATCTCCCCTCTGTACATATTAAGGGCTTTCAGAAGGAATCCGTGGCGACACACAGCAACCTCCATCCCCTCTTCATCTAATTTGGAAGCCCTCCTTGAAGTCTCCCTCGCTGCTGTCCACTGGGAGTCCCCACATGTGCCTCTTCCCTGTGTCTACGACACACATAACAAACACAACAAATCAATTATATATGTTGTATATATATTATATACAATATATATGGCATTTACTCTCTCAATTTGATTTTGGAGTAGTTGGTAGGCAGAAGTAGTTGAAGTGGGGGGGAAATCAAGGTCGGACATAAATGGTTAATTTTGTAACAACTGTTTTTCTCAAGTTATGATTAAAACTTACATTTCTCACTGCTTTCTGTATGGTGTCAGCAAATCTAGACACCACACTGTCTTCAGCCACAAAGAGCCTCTCAAAAAAGCCAGGATCATCAGAGCTGAAGAAGAAAGAAAAATCCATTAATTAAATATATAAAGAAAATAAATAAAAAAAACTGGAACAAAGACCACCTTCTGTTTCGGCGAAAGCGATATAGCTTTCTGTTGCCATCTGCTGAAACAGCCAACATTTCTGGCGTGCAGGGCGAAAGGAGCACTACAGCAGAGCTGGTCTTCCTCAAATGAAGTATAGGAAAACTCTAAGAAGCAGTGCTGCAGTGCATCGCCGTTGATATGTCCAGACTGAAAGATATATAGAATGAAATAGTATTTGTGATGTTGTCTGCTTATGGAAATAAATTGTATAATATGGTAAAAACAATTACACTTACTCTTCCTCCACACTTAGTGCGATGCTCCAGCAGCTTTGCGAAGGCTTGTCTGGAGAATCCCGGAGAGATGACCTTGAGTTCCTGAAAGGAGCTCAGGAGGTCCAGTGTATAAAGCGTGGAATTGTTGACAGAGGCTGGCCAATATCCACTCCTAAGTAGGTCCTTCAAATCAGGGGTCCACTGCTGCTGGCACGTTTGACATACATATAGTGGCTGATGCAAGTCAAAACGCCCTTGGAACAAAAAAGTACATTTAAAAAAATAATAAATACACATTTACCACATACTTAATTTTACAACAGTTAGTTCATTCTGCCCATTCAACAGTTACTTCATTCTTGTGAATGGTTGAGAAACACTGAACAAGTTGCTGCCAGAAGAATTGCATGATAACTTTATGATGTCTGTTTCATTTGTGCTATCTCAATGAGCTTTTATTAGTGTTTATGCAGGCGCAGTGAGGCAAATCTGTTGTTTTCTGACGTTTCAGTGGGGAAACTTAGAAACTTAGACGTAGCCTAATTCACCAAATTCCAAACAGCTGTGTTAATTGGACTTCATGCTGGAAGGATGCCAAGGATGTTACTGCTTTGCAACAGCTAACTATTATTTTCTTTGCTGAGGACAAAAATAAAAAGATGCCGGTCTTTGTTTTAGTGACAATACCATGTGCTATACCATAGGTTTTGACACTACTGCAATTGTAAGCACAATGCTACAGCACACTAGTGTGAAAAAAATCTAATCTACAACAGAATAGTGAATATCTAAATAGTGAATTGTTTTTACCATTGATGGTAATTAAAATCACTGGTTTGCCTGGTAACACAGTGAAGGTTGTGCCTTCACAGGAGCGGTCTGGCATCTTCACAGTTGGCAAAATGCAAGCTGGCAAAAAGAAAGAAAACCACTCATTTAGATGATCTGTAACTGGCTGCAGACACACATGAACAGCAAAATTAGGGCTTTCGAGAAAACGTACCTTGCTCATGGATGCCATATCCACCTTCCCCTTTAATGACACATGAGGTTGGAGGAATGGCTTCAAAAAACCCATGAATCACGCATTCCCTGTTGTGGAGTGGCTGTTTTTTGTGATGCAATACATCACAGTCCCCACAGAACCACTCCTCAGGAAGACACTCTCTGCACCTAGGGAGAAAATAGAACAATATTATAATACAATATTTCAAATAAATAACTCATATAAAGTACAATACACTCAATTTAAGCTATTCCAAAATTAGTTAAGATACTAGGTTTGATTTTCCTGTATAGGATTGCATAGTGGCTCAGTGTTTAGCACTGTTAAAGTTTAACATTAATGAAACCTAACTGGTAACCTGCTGTTACCAACCTAATAACAGCAGGCTCGTGGCAAAGCCAACACAAGGGATGACCAACAGCCTCTTTTGCAATAAGGCATTTTAGGTGGTATGGTCTTGCTTCTTTCCAGCGCTCTGAGGCTTTCTGCTGTCGAAAAGACCATGATGATGCAGAGCTTCTTTAAGGCTCAGCAGAAGGACATGACGCCAAAATATCAGACAGCCTCTTCATATTTTTTTCTGTAAAGAAAATATGAAATAAAGTTGTAAAGGACTATTTAGATGAGGACCAATTACAAGTCAATTGATCAATATTTAGAATAAACATGCCATTTCATGATTCAGTATCAAACTGGCCCAAATCTTTACTACATTCTGTTTTTAATCCATCTACTGCACTGTCCGTTTTGTCTAAGGCGTTTTTCTTTAATTATACATGGATTTTAGAATTAAACTTAAATTCATCACTGTGACTTACCAAATTCCTCTTGATGATTTAGTTTTGCTGAGGGTACAGTAAGTGGAACCTCCACACTGGGTGACAGGGAGCACTCAACTGTGGGGTATGTGACTGTAAAACAGTACATAAAAGAATAAGAACAGGTTAGGCTATCACTGCATTCATGTTCTTTTTTTCAACCTATATACTGAACAATGAAATCAGACATATTTCTGTTAAGTACTTGGTAATGTATTCTACTATAGTGCCACTGAATGGTTTATCTACATTTTAATGTCTTTTTAGATATTGGAATATTTTAAACTCTCAACAAGCAATTACAATTTCTTGTTGTGTTCTAATTTGAGTTGGTCTACCATTTACATAGTAAATTCCTACAAATGTCAAATAATTCAAATATAACCTGTAGCTGAGGCTTGGCGTCGCCCTCCTTGCCTCCCCCTTGGCTTACCACGTCCTACAAAGTCCCTTTTAGAGGTCTGTGGAGGGTCTCCTCCAGAGAGTGCACGTTTCCTCTCCACAGCTGCTCTCTGTGTGTTGGAGTAAATATTTCTTGTAAGATTTTATTAAAGGTACTGGAACCAAAGGACATGTAACTAGTGAAAGGAAAACTCAACATAGTGTGTTAGTAAGATGTTGAACGACTTAAATGAGCCTTGGCATAGAGTCTCTGTAACTCGGAGGGATGGAGCTCCATTCTCCAAAATACATTCAAAACAGGATAGGATGTTAATTGCATCATGCAATATACCTGTATGAAATCTTCTGCACTCATCCTTCTTCCACATTCATCATGTTTTTACTTTAATTTGTCCCCCATCCATATGTCCAAGAATAAAATGATTGAGATATATAAAAACTCTAACCCTGGCTTCAGCTAGAATGTGGTCATGTTTCAGTTCAAGAGCCATGCGTCTGCCCTCTTGGTAGTGGGGATCCTGTGAATCCAGTTTATGTTTGGTGGCCATTGCAACGTAGACAGATACAGACAGACAGACTGACTGACAAAGACGGATAAGACAGACAAGTAGACAAATACAGACAGAGAGGAAAGGTTGAGAAATAGATAAAAATATAGATTGGAGAGATGGATGGAAATATAGATAGTGAGATTACGAGAGATAGAAAAGATGAAATGAAGAGATGGAGGTTGGCTCTTAAAAGTGCCTTTGGTTTTTTTTAAATCAGGTGTAGCAATATGTTGAAGTTGACAGGTGAAGTTGAAAAGGATCTGCAGGAAGAACAGAAAATGTTAATTATGTAGTTATGTTGATATAAGGTTTAAAATGTGTACCCCAATAGTGAGAGAATCACATTTTCTTATAAATACTTAAGATAAACGAATAAAAATTCACGTTTTTCCCCATGTCCTGTTCAACTGTTAAAAGGCGCGTAACATTCTTTTAAAGGCGCGTAACATGAGTCTGGGGTTCCTCGTCCTAGATTTAAAGGCAACGTTATGTGCAGTAACGTTAGGCCAAATGATAATGGCACATTACAGTGATGTTGTTGGTGAACCGCGATGATTGATCGAGATAAAATGACATCGTCTAACTTAGATTTATCAAATAGCCATTTATCAAATCTAATCTATCTTTTTTTTTTCTTATAATGAGGAAACCATTGGTCGGGCTTTAATTCGTTGCACTAACATGTAAATCATGTGAGTCTAATGGCAAATAAATCATCAATTATAACATTTAAGCAAAACGTGATCATTAATTATGAGCCTCATAACTTACCTGGACAACGGTTTGAGCGCAGTGAGCAACGGATGCTGAGGCTCATGGGTAATGCTGGCATCCACTAATTAATTACATTAAAACTTGCTTATTTTAATCTAATTAATATCCAAAACGAGTCCCCGTTCTCACAATGGAAGAAGAAACAATAAAAAATTATGGTCATAACGGTTTATGATAAGGCTCATGGGTACTGTAATATTTACTGTAAGATTTGACACACCAAGCCGATGGAAAAACGGCATTTCTCAGAAAAAGAAATAGCAACATTTAGAAGCGATGGCCGTAGCACAACTGCCGTCTCGTCAATTAACAGGGAGAATATATTTACTATATTTTGACTGGAAGGAACCACTGACGATGGTTTACAATGGTGAGTAGCCTACAGAATATAAAGCAAAAAAAAAAAAAAAAAACGAGGATAAAATATCCTGAATGAATGTTGAGTAATGTAGCGCTTAAAGTTTAAAAAATGAATAATAAATGAGAACAAAAAAAAAAAAAAAAAAAACAGCGTCTGTGCTATGCAGAACGAAAAACGTGGTGTATGCACGAATTTTACTTCCTATTGAAATACATTAGATTAAAAATCGTGCGTAGTGACACGAAAAAAAGGGAAATTCGTGTCCATGAACACGAATCAATAGATTAAATTTCGTGACTATGAACTGCCGTGAGACTGGGATTGTTCCCACCAGTGCTATGCGCGAATACACTGCAGGCTCCCTCTCGCTCGTATCCAAGGTAAATCATCAACACTATCATCCCTTACATGTGTTTTATTGAAATAAATACATAGTCATCTGATGAAACGCACGCGCAAGTTACTTTTCTTGCGCACCCGAGTCCGTGTTGCTTTCACATTCACGTGAATCGCGGCACAGTTCGAGCGCAAGTTGCGCAACCGAACTCAGACCACCTCCTTCAGGCATATATCCTCCTATAAGCAATATCACACACGAGTAACGACACGATTTCTGTTTTTCTGTCTAGGAGTGTGTTTTCCAGAGCCAACTATGGGTGCAAGTTTTGTCATTACTAATGGAGTTCAATGGAACTTGCGACCATAGTTTGCTAACGATGCTTTTGGGAAACGCACCCCAGAATAGCACGAGATGAGTGCAAAAGCGATACTGATCTTATACAAAAGTTTAATAAAATAAATAAGTTAATATTATGTTGTTTTAGACACAATATTGTCTGTTTTGCTCAGTTTTGCAAACGAAAATATAAAGACAAAGCATGTGTTCGTCTTCGACTCCGAGCAATACACAGTTGCTTCATTTCTGAATCCGTGTTTTGAACGAATCGGTTGAACCAATGATTCAATGGACCATAATGAGAACCATTTACATTTACCATTTTCATAAAGAGAACCATTTATTTCACTCCTGAATGAATCAGCCGTTTGAACGAATCGAATTAATCAAGGACTCAGTGACTTTCATTGAAGTCATTGAATGGTTTGAGGAGCACAACAACTCCTCCAACAACTTGAGGTGTTGACTTGGCCTCCAAATTCCCCAGATCTCAATCCAATCGGGCATATGTGGGATATCAGGTTGATTGGGACACTTTTTTAAGTCATCTCAATGGTAAAAAGTGTCCCAATCAACCTGAATTCACCCCTATATATATATTGTGTAGAATAATGTTTATAGTATTAAGTAGGGCTGTCGATTTAACGCGTTAATTAGATTAATTAGTTATGGTAAAAAATAACGCCGTTAAAATTATTAACGCATTTAACATTAGACATTTACCGCCATCTACTGGCAGTTTTAGTTTCTTATTTAGAGTATAATTTCTTTACAAATAATTTAATATTTCCATATTAATAAAAACAAACATTAAAGGTATAGTTCACCCAAAAATATTTATTTCTGAAGTTACTTTTTGTAATGTCTATTTGATTTTTTACACAATAATGACTTTAAATTGTTTTGGGAGTAATTTCTCAGCCAAATTTGATGTGCAATTAATTTGTGATTAATTAGATTAAGTAACCGCCACATTGTGTAATTAACAATATTAAATATTTTAATCGCTTGACAGTTCTAGTTAAATATACAAATACATTTAAGAATTTAATATAAAGGATTTGTGAAGATGTTTATATTTCTAGAGCATAAAGAACAGCATTTACTTGAAATAGAAATGTTTTTTTTTATTTCAGAGTGTACTTGCTAAATAAAAGTATTAATTAAAAAAATCGTACTGACTCCAAACTTTTGAACGGTAGTGAATGTCCATATTGTATGTTTCAGCATACAAAATAAAGTGTAAATGTTATGTACGGATATGAATATTAATGATATCAGCCAGAAATTAATTAAATTAGATCAGATCAGCCAATCACATTTGTTATGTTTCTGTGGCTATTAGTCACATGACATTTACAGCTCAGGCGACTGGCTAAAACAAGCTACGGAACAGAGCACACATTGTACATTGTTCTGGGAAATCAACCTATAAATTACTCACTTTAATTTTCCCTGAATACAGTATAAGCTGGTACAGAAGAATGTCATAACATTACAGACTCCATAAATGACTCCTGGAGTGTTGGCAATGTATTTTTAGCATGTATTGTACAGGTAATGTTACACAGGGTCCCAAGGTTACCAAATCATTGCCTAACATGAACTCACATTGTGGGCTGCCGCGCTCCTTGAGTTGACTTTGCCTTGAGAAAATCTCCCATCCTCCTAAACAGACAGATTGAGCTTATGAGCAGCTCAAGTCAAAACGCAGCGCAGACAAGATGAACCCTAACCACCACAATACCACAAAGTCATATCCCGAATGACCGCTGGCTAATTGTGTGAGTTTGAGTGTGTGCATGTACCAGCAAGCTAAATAAATTAGGATACTGAGTGGCAGATCGCGCTCCGCTGTATCTATCTGTCTGTCTGCTCGGCACAGATTGCTTGTAGGAATTGCTGTTACACTCGTTTATTCTCTCTCTCTCTCTCTCTCTCTCTCTCTCTGGGCTGTGTAAATGTGGTATTTGTCTGTGTGTTGACACTAATTGGAGAATAGCTTTAGGCCTCCCCTGAGCACTAGCCTCTGGAGCGCAGCCTTGATTTGTGGAATCTTACGAAAGTTAGAGAGAGGGAGATATGGGAGGAGAAAGAAAAAGGATGAAAAGAGGGGGAGAATAAAAAACTGGAACAAATGAGAAGGGGGCGATGAGAGACGAGAAGTGAAGGGTTGGGAGCGAAAAGGAGAGAGGATGAAACAGATTATTTTTCAGGCATGTGTCAGAGTGGGCCTACTCTTATTTTTCTCTGCACGAGGGAAGACTATATCTATACAAATTGATACATTTTATACTTATGTTTTGATGCTAAAAATGTCAGTGGTTTGTATTTGAGTGTGTTTGAGTGGAGTAGTGAAAAAGAAAAGAGATCAAGAGATTTGAAATGGGCACTTGAGAGAGTGAGAGGGAGTTATTTTGAGATGAGGGAGGTCTTATGTAAATGCCGATGGTGTTTATGCCTAATTTATGATAGGGGATGTCTAAGAGGGTGAATGTAGGCCAATGTCTCTTCCACAGAACCACACCACACCACACACACAAACACGTTTGTTTTCTATCATGGTGAAGAGACTATGGCTACGTCTGAATTAATCTGGATATATTTGAAAACTTTTAAAAAAGCTCTCTGTCCACACTCTTAAAAATAAAAAGGTTCCAAAAAGAAGAACCATTTTTTTGTTCCCCAAAGAACCTTTCAGTGAACAGTTTTTCTTAGTGTAAAAAACATTTTAATTAGTTAAAGAAGTTTTTTACACTATACAGATCCTTTTGTACATTGAAAATGTTCCGTTGATGTTAAAGGTTCTTCACCATCAATGCCAATAAAGAACCTCTTTTTTTAAGAGTGTAGCCTTTTCAAATGTTTATTCCAGTTTCTCACCCACACTGATCTGTCAGAAAATGCTAAAATCATCTTACCACGCATGCATAAGACGTAATAAAAGCTCATTGAGATGATATTGAGAGACCAGACATTATAAAGCCTAAAAATAGCTATATCAGTGATTAAGGCAGAGAAAGTCCACTTGTACACGTATCTGCACATCTGTACACGTATGATTTAATTGTGTTGCTTACAGGTAAAAGTAGGAATGGAAGCCCCGTCTTTATGTTAAAAGAGTCAATCATCTATACTGTAAAAAAATATTTTTGCAATTTAGTTATTTCAACTAATTTTTTTCAGTAGAGATAACTAGATTGTCCAGACAACAAGAAATGTTAAGTCTTCTTGTCCTCAACTAGACTGAAAGTTAAGTGAACAAGTATAATTGTTGTTTTAACTTAAAAACATAAGTTGAAACAACTGCTCTAGATTTTCTGCAGGCTTTACTCCAATTATACTCCATTTCTTTAACTGCAGTAAACTAAACTTAATTTACTATGTACAGCTGATTTATACAACACACTCTAATTATATAGATATGAACACATTTATTTCACTTATTAATACATACCACACCATATAAACCTAAAATCCTAATTCAAGGAGTCGAAGAGTAAAGAGTTAAAGTGTTGAATTAACACGGCTAGTGAAAACAGCGCCTTCTGGCAGAGAGTGTAGTTACGTACATCCAGGAAATTTACGTGCTGTGCGCACGCGCGCCTAGGACTGACATAAGCCATTTTCTTTCACTCGCGATGCTGAGCAAACGAGTAGGGTAAACACAGAGATAAAGTGTTTTATCTCATTTATAGTATGAAGTTTATAACATTATGTTGTTTTAGGATGGTATCTATGTGATGTGTGTGTGTACCTAAACTTTCCTCAGAGATATTTTCTTTGACTCGCGGTGCGGAGCAGACGAGGGAAACAGACGAGAGAAAACTTTTTTACAGGGAAACACCTAAAGTAAGTGTTTTATCTCATTTACCATTTGTATTTTATAGTGTATTGATTTATAGCAATATTTATATGCTGTGCGCGTTTAAACGAGCCAAAACTTTTCTCTCAGAGGACATTTCCTATGACTCGCCATGCAGTGCAGACATGGAGTTTACTTTTAACCAAGAGAACACAAAGTAAGTGTTTAACCTCATCTACAAAGTGTATTTATGACGTTATATTGTTTTATAACGATATTTTTGTGCTGTGCGCTCCCAGAGCCGTTGAAATACAGAGCTTTGATCTCGCAGTCACGTGGTTCATGGAGCTCTCAACAACTCCGCGCTGTCAATCTGTTTGAATGGTTGAAGGAGGATAGACAGCGGTTTTACTATATTTGCTGCAATTTCTGGTAAATATTAACCTTATGAATTGAAATCAAATCAAATTGTGAAATGTGTCAAATACTCAGCCCTAATTAAACATTGCAACATGTTGTCAATAAACCTAATTAAATTTTATTTTTAGGATCTTATTGCTCCTTGACAAAAAACTGAACTGGTTTACGGACCGGATGAAACTACATCTCGCTTCACTGCATGGTCTCTCTCTCAGATCGCCATCAAATACAGGTAAGTTTCATGGAAATCCTTGAAAATGATTAAATGTGAGTTTTAATCAATACAGGTAAAATAAATAACTATTAAAGGGTAAGTTTACCCAAAAATTAAAATTACCCAAAAGTTTACCCAAAAATGAAAATTACCCCATGATTTACTCACCCTCAAGCCATGCTAGGTGTATATGACATAAAAAAAACGTAACTGGCGCAGCGAGGACGTCGGACATAGTGTAAAAAAAGTTAACTGGCGCGACGATGACGTTGGACGTAGCGTAAACCTTTTGAACTTCGAGAGGCGTTACACTTTCTTCGTAAGTTGAATACGGAAGGCGGTCTGCCAAAAGCTAGATATTTTACTTTATAACGTGTTAAATATGTTTTTTTTTTTTTTTTTTCTTACACAAACCCATCGGTTCGCTTCAGAAGGCCTTTATTAACCCCCCGGAGCCGTATGGAGCACTTTTATAATGGATGGATGCACTTTTTTGGTCTTCATATTTTGGGCTGCCATTCACTGCCATTATAATGCTTGGATTAGCCAGGACATTTTTTTAATATAACTCCGATTGTATTCGTCTGAAAGAAGAATGTCATATAAACTTGAGGGTGAGTAAATCATGGGGTAATTTTCATTTTTGGGTGAACTATCCCTTTAATATGCCTGTGGTTTTAAATGTTGTTTTCGTTGCTTTTTTGCATTTGAATATTGCACTTTACTAGTAGATACAGCATGAAATAAACATGTATGAACATCCGAGAATATGTTGAAAGATACAGTACAATGTATGAAATCTGTATCGTCTCATGTAATCGCACAATCAGTGTTTCAACTGCGCAGACGTTAATAAACGTCAATAAATAGCTTTTAAACAATGTCATGTCACATTTACCTCAGAAAAGATATTCTATGTCCAAAAATTCATTAGTCAGCTAGAAAAATGAACTCTAGAGAAGAACATTTTGCTCCGTATATTTACTATATTGCATAGTTATTGTATTTTTACTTTAACTGTTCTTCAGTATTTAATGTATGTTTGAATAAATCTTTTTTTAAGACAGCCACCACTTAAAAGTTGTATCTCTCTCTCTCATTTTTTTCAGCCAGCTGATGATGAGAGACATTGTTCGCGGGGTTAATGTAGGGCATCTTGACCGTGAGTGAGGACATCAGACATGATAGTGCCTTCCCAGATGATGTTGTGGATGTGGCTGTGATACTGGAAGGGGAGATTGTGGTTTTGGATCTCCAAGATGTCCTAAATGCCTTTGCCACACTGTTTGGACTCCTTTATGCTTTGAACAATGACTGTCCCAAAGAGCTATGAGGTTATCCAACAATTTTTTTTATTTTTTATCAAGGTTGATGGGGAGAGCTGCACAGCTAAGATTGATGGACTGAAAAAAATGCAGTGAGGTAACACTGGTGCATATGTGCTGTTTATGTTCATTGATAAATGTACTGAAGCTTGAGAGCTTACACATTGTTAATTAAAATTAACTTAAATTAAGTTTAGATTAAAATGGTACAAAGCCAGTTCAGAGGTGTTTAACAGTCTTTGCCGTTTCTTTTTGAAAGTTTCTGAAGAAAGTACATTTCTGTAATGTATGTTGTGGCGTGAGCTTGTTTCATTTAATTTTTCAAAACAAATCGCTTTATTTGAAAACTGAGGCAAGCACAAGACATACATTAGCTATGTTTCCATCCACCTATTTTTATGTGCATTTTGGGATATTAAATACAGTGTCTTCTTTTACTTTTCCTAGTGATAATTAGTACCAGTTTATCAGGAGGCGATCATTTTCTTCTCTTTGACTGACTGAATGGAAACACTGCTTTATTCGCAATTTTTTTATGCAATATTTTACGCACAAGTTAAACTCGCAACTTTAGATGCAAACAGTTATTGAGGCAGGCATAAGATACCTTTTTTGTGTGGTTGTTTTAGGTGTTTGCTTTTGCAATAAATGTAATTATGTATTGATATGTGTTGCTGTGATTTTAATTTGCCATAATTTTAGTCTAAATCAAATGTAATTTACAAATGAATATAGTAATGCAATTAATACTGATTAAAGCAGCTTTGCAACCAACTAAAGTGAAGTTTTCATGACTATCAAATTTAAGTTCAGATAACTAAAGGGAGGTTTTCATTACTAAATTTAATTAGTTCAGATAACTTATCCAAATAAGTAAGAAAAACTAAAAAAAAACCCATGCAAAAAGATAAAATATATTGAGTTGAGTCAACAAATTATTTATTTACAGTGTATTTGTTTACTCATTAAAATTAGAATATGCATCAGTCAGAAAAATGGTTTAAAGATAAAAAAAAGAAAAAACAATTTATTATAATTACTATCAGATTTAATTGCTGATTTGAAATTCATTACATTGACACATAATTATTACAGTAGGTTTCATACTCGTATAACTAGAAAATTGCTGCCCAGAGATATTACCGAGATGGCTACCAAATAATCGAACTTGCCTTAAAGGGACTTTGTGTAGCTCGTACTATATAATACAACAACAAAAAAAAAATTCTTATCAAGGCTGCCCAATCCAGACACTGTACTCCACAAATAAAAAAAAAAATGCACAGATTGTACCCTCTAAATCCAGAAAAGCATCAGTTTAAATCACAGACAAATCCCACCACAACCTGACCACTGCAACTTAAAGTGTATCTCATTATTAAAATAAGCCACATCATCAGTAAATGTGAGGCCTTTAGAAAATGATGACATTGTGTATGAGGGCAGAGGATACAGTCTGAAGGTTTCCGGTTCTCCACTCTTTTCTCTCTTTCTCTGTCCTTCGTTCTAAGTGTGTTCCCCTCAAGGGGCTTCCCTTGCTCCTTGGCGAGGGGCTAATTTAGATGCCTCTAATCAATATGCTCACAACTTATTTAACTAATGAGCAGTGTTTGCCATTGGGGAAGACATTTGGAGGACCTGCTATGCAGCCAGTTTCCAGTGCTTAACCACTGCATGTCTGGGATTAAAACTGTTGCCCAGGGAAGAATCAACTAGTTATTAAAATACTCCTTCCTTATATAAAAAAATATATAAAACGCCACACTGCCTCACACTGCCTGCAGTGTTTCAAATGATTTTGTGAATGTATGCGGAGAGCACAAATATGTCATTGACTTCAAAGAGAAATTGACAACACTGCAGGTCACTTAAAAAGAAAATATTTCACTGTAAATTGAAACAGTGATCAGCATTTGGATTACCACAGACTCCTTCCAAGGATTCCCTCAAAGTCTTCATTATGAACTTTCAATATGAGGATGTTTTCCATACTGTCTCTATACTGTCATACTTTTAAATTACAGTGATTTATACTCACTTTTTTATGTCAATCCCAAATTTTGATACTCATAATTAATGTCCTTTAAGAATTAAATACACATGGGATGTTTTTTCCTGTGTTTATGTACAGTAATTATATACAGACAGACATTTTATTCCAGTATAGTATTTACATTTATTCATTTTGCAGATGCTTTTATCCAAAGCAACTTACAAATGAGGAATACATCAAGCGATTCATCATAAAGAGGCAAATAAACACTGGAAGTGCTCAAAATACAAAGTTTCAGACATTGCTCAGAGTAACATAGGCTAGAATAGGAAGGGATTAAAGGAAAGTGAAAGCATAGATTTTTTTTTTTTTTTTTTTTTTTTTTCTGGTAAAAAAAAAGGCTTCTGGTAGGGATGTAGACTCGTAAGAGCGAGTGGAAGTATGCAGGTGCTGAGCCTGTGGTAGATCTGCACAGGTGCCGTGATGAAGAGATAATCAGTGTTATTCACTTAACATGTCAGTCATAATGTTATGCCTAATCGGTGTATGTGTCACGATCTCCAGTGACCAGCCTAGTCTCCAGCACTACATTTCCCAGAATCCCTCTTGGCTCCCACCTGCACACACTTCATCACCCACACATGCCACCAATTACTCACCTCATCAGCTCCACATAAAAGCACACACCTCAGCCTCAGTATTCATCTGGCCTTGAACAAGGAAAGACTCTATTATCTGTTCTCCATTGTTCCCAGAGCTCATTCTCCTGAAGTTATTCCTTGTGTCTTCCCCTGGTGTCTCATTTATCAACAGTGCATACGCACAGATGTGTACGTAATAAGTGCATAAGAACAGTTTCATGCAAAGTGTGGGATCTACCAACTTGTACTTATGCGTAGGAATGTGTGTAAATATATGCACAATTCTTAGCATGCTTACGCAGAGAATCTAGTGGTAGAATGGTGATACTACAAAAAGAAAGTGCCGCCGCTTGTTTCCTGTGTCCTTTCATAATACTCAAATACTCAATAATTTCATAGTTCAAGTTAGACATTTGCATAATTGGCGTGAAAAGCAATAAAAGACAGCTTGGAAGTCATTTGAAATGTAGCTAAAGTGTCATGGCTGATCTCGCTTTGCTGGAAGATTTGGCAAACCATGCACTGTACAGAGAACGCGTTTTCAAAGACCACGCTGATCTGTTTAGTAAGAGCACAGAATGGCTTCTTAGTCAGTACCTCTTTTCTAAACATGTACTTCTTGAGTTATGCTAAGATTTAGGTGAGGACATATACATTCAAATGATTTATAAAGGGAGGTGTTGTCACCATATATGGTTCATTGGAGGCGTTTCTGAATGCAACTGACCATGAACGTGAACGAGCATGGTGCTTAAGAACGTGGGATTTATCAACAATGATTACTTGCTGGTGTGCATAAGAACTGCGTGCGCACGTTTGATAAATACAGATTTTTTTTGTACTTAAATTTAATTTGTAGGACTAAATATAGAACCTTTTCTACGCACTGTTGATAAATGAGGCCCCTGGTGTTTCCCTGTTTGTTCTATGGAAATCTACCTGCAATACTCACCTGTTGTGCCAGCAATCCGCTGATGTGTGTGCTCTGCTATTCTCGTCATCATCCAACACATCTGTAAGAGAAAAAGACTTATTGGCCCGGTTTCACAAACAGGGCTTAGACTAAACCAGGATTAGGCCTGAGTTCAATTAGGGCATTTAAGTAGCTTTTATATACAGTGGGGAGAACAAGTATTTGATACACTGCCGATTTTGCAGGTTTTCCTACTTACAAAGCATGCAGAGGTCTGTAATTTTTATCATAGGTACTCTTCAACTGTGAGAGACGGAATCTAAAACAAAAATCCAGAAAGTCACATTGTATGATTTTTAAATAATTAATTAATCTTCTCTGTTCAAGACTGTGCATTTCAACTCACCTGTTTACCCGGTGTTTGCCGTGTGCCCAGAATAAAGTATTCTGGATTCACTTTAGAGCCCAACCGATATGGGTTTTTGGGGGCTGATACCGATACCGATATTAAGGCGTAAAAAAAGTCCGATATCGATATATCGGCCAATATTCTTTGTGTATATTATAATACAGTACCAGTCAAAAGTTTGGACACAATTTCCCAGTGGTGTGTCCAAACTTGTGACTGGTACTGTATATATATAATACAGTATATACATAATATACATACATTATACATAAATACAACAGAACAAACATACAAATGAAAAACAGAGAAGCTATTACGCTTCTCCTGAACGAGTACAGAATCTGATCAAAACACAGCCGAAGGAGAGGCAGGAACGAGCGATCTCTTATAAGCAGATGCATATGTAAAAACGCGATCATCAACATTAAACAGCTTATAAATCAAAACTGCCTAAAGTTATTGAAATGTCGACCCAGGACGAGCTATAGGACTGGGAAGCTTTGGGGATGTTGATGGACTCCACCTGTGTTTTGATCATCGTTCTGAATCCCATCTGTATGCAAGTTAGACGCGATTTTCTCAGCTTTTTGCTCAAAATGTTGCTTTTTTCATGAAACTTGCCCACATTCAAGTGTTGATAAAAAAAGAATGCATGAATCTAGAATAAAACATTTCATAAAATTCTTTTGATATATTGCATGTTCAGATATTCATACAACAAGATATTCTGTGGGCCATGAAACTTGTGAAAATGACAAAAAATGGTGGAGGTGACTGGCAAATTTCATGTTTATGTTCACTTAAGACATAACTGACTATGTTTACGATGATACTCGACAAGACCGGCATTTTGACATAATTTTGTGTTAATATTCGCGCTCTGTGAGACGCGTGGGTGCGCGTTCATATCGGTCGCATATCGGCGGCATATACGCCGATGCCGATATATCTGCGACAGGCTCATATCAGCCAATAAAATCGGCAGACCGATAAATCGGTCGGGCTCTAATTCACTTTACATCTGCCTAGTGTGTATATCCATGACAATATGTGTCCTCAATGCAAATAAAAGTTCACAGTGTC